>JAODUH010036565.1:0-21448 GCA_027564835.1 Typhlichthys subterraneus
TATTTGAATATCAATAATATAATGTGTATGGTATATTCCCTTAAAAAGATTGTTTGAAGATAACAAATTTCAATCAAAACTCTTCTCTCTCTTCAACCTCTTTATTCCATTATGTTTATGAAATCTGGATTCTGTCCTATAGGCAGCCGTCACCATGCTGTTGTGTTTTGTGTCGGGCAGCCTACTGTATTAGTCACATAGTTGAATTACTCAGGAGCCAGCCTGACTCTCCTTATGCTCTATCATGCCTCCTGTTGTGGTTCATGTCTCATGCCACCTTTGTCTCATAACTCTATTGTATCACTAGAGGATACTTTGTTAACACTATTTATTGATCACAAAATGGTCGCATGGTGTAATTTATGATTACGTTACCGAATGAAACGAGTCAGTTTTTTCTCTTTTCTCCATATATTCATTATACATTTGACTCAATTGAGAGTGTCTAATCTATGTGGTAATGTGTGATTAGTGTTTGCTCACACAATCTAATTATTCTGTTCGGCTGTGAGCAGCATGCAATTACCATTAATGAAGCTTTGTGTCTGCCTTCTGGGAGTCTGATCCTTTGAGTCTATTTACTGTAAGGAGTCAATACTGTATGCGTTTGAATGATACAGGCAAGAAGGATGAGCGTGCCATTGATATTATACATATTTTCTGTAAATGGACGTCATGCTGTATATGCACAGAGAACAGCTCCTGTGGAATATTGTTAACACTATCCCAAAATACAAAGTTGCCTCCATTCGCTGATTTACCCCCATGTGCATCCCACAGTTCAACAAGCATCAGCTCCCAAAGAGAGAGGAAACACAAACTAGTCCCCTCACTGGTCCACTTACTGACACACTCAAACTTAATGTACACACACACACACACAAATGCACACACACACATTCATCCCTAAATGCCCGGCTGGATTATTGATGGACGGCGATGCATGCAGCGCTGTGCCTCAGGGACAGTGGAGATTATTGGTGTCAATTATTCCATTGTCATGCGGATGAATTTGGATGCATGTGTGACTGAAGCATTCTCCTCCAGTTTTATAGATTAACGTCCAACGTGAGCAGGCTGTGATATTCAAATAGAGTCAGTCACTACATATCCAAATTGCTGTAATGCAGTAGTATCTGATCAGTATATTGGTGTGGACCATACTGAAACTATGAGTGTTATAGGTACCATCTTCCTAAGGAAAACTATCACTTTTTCTGCAAGCGCTGACAGTTATGCTCTTATAATGTGCAAAAAGGTTACATTTACAGATTTTTCCGATTGTTATGACAGTTTTTTCAATATTTTAATATGTTTTCTAAACTCTTAAGTTAGCACAATATCAGTCTGTGTAGGCAATACCATTTACACATTTTTTGTTGCTTTGACAGTAAATGCATACAGTTAACACATATTTAAAATGCTTAAATGTCTTTTACACACAAGTTCAATAAAGAACAAAACTATGGATTATTGCTTCCAAATGTACCAATGCTTTCACACTGTATGCCAGAACAGATAACATCATGTTCTAAACCTAATTTATAGGCTAAAGTCAAAGTGAACAGCTGTTCATATATGTGAATTGAAACACAAATATATCCCCTGTGTTTTACAGTATTCCATTGCTACTTGTTATACAAATACAGTAAATCACAGCTGTTTCTCATCTAGGAAACACAGTCAGGTGTTGAGATTCTATCAATAGCATGATCATATGGTCTATAGTAGCCTATAAAAGGGGACCTCTTTGGGCTGATCTTGTAGAAAGAGAACAATATAGAGCAAAACAAACAAAGAAAGTAAGGAAAATGTCTGCACGAGGGAGAGGAAGAGGAGGACCAAGACAAGGGAAAGGAGTGGGCCAAGGGCAAGGAAGAGTGAGGGAAGGTATGCGTGGTGGCGTTCAACGAAGGCCCAGAGCTATAGTTACTGAAATACAGATTTTTCCAATAGTAGGACCCATTTCTCAATACCTTGGTCACATATGCATATTTTTGTTACAGTATCTTGCAGTAATGTCTTGTTGCAAATACAGTATTATCTTTAGTGCAACAGTTTTGTATTATTTTACAGTAATACTGTAAACCATGTATTCTATACAGTACAGTAAACCATGTATTCTATAAAGCTACTCTGCTTTATCTGTGTTTTTTGTATTGCAACAATTGCAACCAACAAAATGCATTTACTATAAACCCAACAAACAAAAGTAGAGAGGCTTCAAAAAAGCTGCAGTGCAAAACACAATCTATGATACACAATATACCGTGTATTGTATAAGGGCAGACCTGACACCTGATGCAGTTTCTGTAATTTCGTCTGTTGTTAGTGTTCATGACATTGTGCTACGATTGACTTACTGTTCCTGTTGGAAGAGAATTTACTGTATTTTGAAAATTAGCGTTGGAGATTAGGTTACAATGTGTGATTTTGAGCATGAAATTGGTGCGTTAAGAGTTTAGAAAATGTGTTTAAAGTATTGGAAAAATCGTCATAGCGATCGGGAAAACTGTAACTTAGATATATACACACGTTACTTCCTTTTTTCGTAAGCAAATGTACTCTATACAAAGTTGAGACAGGTGAGTAGGTTTGCCTGTCCGACTAAATGTGTATGTGTTTGTGTGTGTTTCAGCGTATGACAAATATCCGTCGCTACTTTGTGCTCATACTGCAGCTCACCTTGGACAGGACCAATGAAAGCTCATTGGTCTGCTTGTCTGTCACTAACGTGAAGACCTCCTCTTCATTCCCGGACTCTAAGCGGTAGTTCACCTGCCAGCTGTCCCCTCCGCGCACGTCGCCATCTCCTGCCAGCACGGCGGTCACCGTGGCACCTACAGCAGCGTCCTCCGCAATGTGGAAGGGCCCATACTGTGGGAGAAGATAACATGTTTACATATAAATATAAACCGTTGAAACTTTTAGAGACATGTCCTCACCCCCTTGCTTGGTTACCAGACACAATATTCACTTTGTAGATATGGTCTGGCCACGCTCCATTGCTAAGTGGTCACAGTTGTTGCCTGCTACTGGGCGTAGATGTCTGGTTAATTTTGAAACTATTGGACAGCCTTTAACCAGTTGGCTTTGCTACAACTGTTTGACCCCCTCATCTCGCTCTTCCACCATTTTGAAACACAACTGACTTCACTTGCTCGCTTGGGGCGCCAGCAGGGTGGCTGCGAAAATGCTAATGTGAACAGGGTTTTCCAGGATTCCACTCCCCACCCCGATAAAAAAAAAAGTTAAATATATTTAGAAGCTGAGCCCCTAAAAACATTTTTCTCTCTCGATGGGACCAGACCTCTAACCTGACATGCCTGCATGCTGTTTGTTTACATAGAACCATCTGGGGAGCCATCCATTGTCATTGGACAACATCCAACTGTTTTAAAAGGGCACAGGTTCTTTAAAAAAATACTTGGCAGGTGATTGGACAAACCTGTTAACATGTTCAACTCTTGCTGATGCCAGTCCGAAAAAGAATGAAAACATATTTTCTATTGAGAAAAGCCTTTAGTGCCGTTCTTTGATCTTCTAATATATTCTAATAAAATGGATGCTATTGTAGCACTATACTAACCTTTTTAGGAACCGCCATTGTTGTTTTCAAGACATTCGCCTCCTGTCCACCTAAACCACGCCCATAGCTGTCAGTACGACGCTGATTGGTCAGACACTAGGTTAACCGGACTGAAGCACAAAGGATTTCAAGCTCTCAGCTCTCAGCCCAGACTGATTCTCGCGGCAAAGTCAAACTGGAGCTCACGAGACCATCCTGATCTCGTGAGACTACCAGACCCCCACTTTGGAAACCATAGTTATACAGAACCATTTACCAAAAGCACACTTCAGAGTGTGCTATTGTGCATTTAGGTGTGACTGTGTGAGTTTGCATGTGCCATGTGTTCGTTGACCTTTATTCACACACCTCCTCCAGTATCTGTGTGCTTAGACAGCCTTTTAATCTGCCACTCACGGCTCCCCACTTGAGAAACAGTCTTGCCTCTGATCTAGCTGGCCTGGCCACAGTGTCGCTGTCAGCAGTCACCTCCCACGACCTCCGCCCCCCCCCCCCTATAGTTCTGCATTCAAATGACTATGGAAAAAGCTGTGCTACCAAGCGTGACCTTGTTCAAGCTTTTTCCACCTCTGTGTGTTTGTGTGTGTGTGTGTGTGTGTTTGTACGTGTGTAAGTGGAGTTAATTAGTTTTCTTTGGGCATAGCTTAATGCAAACACTGCTCTAACAATTACATTATTAAAAGTAAATGTCTGTGGTAATGCAATACAACATGCAATCTGTATTTATGATAGCCTATCCTATTGCAGTTCTGACTTGGTGTCAGATGCAAGAATTACAATGTACAGGTGGCATACAGGTAATATCTTTTGTCAAATATGTCAAACAATAATGATTGCACTGCCCCGAGAGAACAGGCAGAACTGGAGTACTAGGGCTGAATGTGCTGCACACTGCTTGCTTACGAAGTCATCGTCATATCATTTATTTAATTATCATTACAAATGGAAAGTTCAAGGTAATCGCTTGCTGGAAGTGTACAAAATGACCTGCCCATATTTTGATTTCACCTAAACTTTAATGTCTCCTTGGAAAGTCACAAAACATTTTGAACTGTGCAGTGCTTAATGTCACAGGGACAGCACAGCACCAACTATGTTATCTAACAGAGATAACAGCTAGATATTTGTTCCCCACTACCATAACATGCAGGCTCTCCCAGGTCACTCTAAACAATCCGGAGTCTCCTGGCCTCTATTACTCTATTCAGTTGCTATGGGTGGTGATGAGAGGATATTCTTAAGCCTTTTTGCTCCATACAAGCAGATGGGAGCTACGGTACCAATGTCCTATACAGTATACTCTACTATGGATATATAGTATATATATGCGTGTCTTGCTCCTCCTGGTCATAATTAAATAAATTAAAAAACAAAAAGACAACAACACCTTTGCCTTCAATGCCAGGGTTATCCCTCAGAAGCTCCACCTACATAACCAAGGCTGATTGTGTTCTGTGCAGTCTGCACTACTTTGTGTTCTCATTTACAGAGCGGATGCTTTGTATAAACACAGGATCCTCTTTTCAGTGCGTATACAAAACGAACAGCTATAGCGGCCCATGAGTAGATTTTTGCTTAATATGACAAAAAGTGTATTAGCTTACAATCACTCACACAACTGTTAAAACATCTTTGTACTGATCATACAACTCAACTAATAAAACTAGTGATGATCCACCTTTTTCTCATTAAATGGGTTTGTTTTGAAGATGGTAATAGTACTAGAAATCTTTCTGTGGTGACGACATGTACTTGGTTATAAATAACTGAATGGAAACTAGTTCTCAAAGGGCTTTATCAGATTAAATTCAAAGAACACTGTCCATTTGGAACACAAAGAAATAAAACTCTTCCAATAACATTGCTCCATCTCTTTAAACCTCAGATTAGAGAACCGATTTGTGCCAGGAAAATCAAATCAGTGACCTGCATAGTGGATTTAGACAGCAGTTTAATCCAGTAAAAACATCAGCTATGATCTGTGATATAGTCTTTTTCTTTTTCTTTTGGAATAAAGAGACTTTTATGTATTATGTGTGTATTCCAATAAAGGATGGTCAGTGAGTGTAAATACATTTGAGTATTAGAAGCTCCCAGAATGCTTTGCACTTGATCTTTAAAGAACATGACCAACAATTTAATAAAGACACATGCATTGTCCTTCTAATTCCAACAGCTTGTTCCATTTTTTTAAATCCAGAGACAATAGTGATTTGTTTGTGTGTGTAAATATGTAATTTTGTGTATTGGACCCATACCTCGTGTTTGTTTGTGAGTGTAAATATGTCATTTTGAGTATGTTGGACCCATACCTCGTGTTTGTTTGTGAGTGTAAATATGTCATTTTGTGTATTGGACCCATAGCTCGTGTTTGTTTGTGAGTGTAAATACTGTATATCATTTTGTGTATTGGACCCATACCTCGTGTTGGGAGAAAACTGGAGGGTTGTTGTTCTCATCTTGCACTGTCACAAACACAGTACAGGAACTGTTGAGACCTGCCAGCGACATCATTAGAGATTCTGTTAGTGAGTCAGGGTCAGTCCAGAGCAGAAAGAAAGAGTCAGGATCTCTTATTGCATCTGTCACCCTCCTACCCTGAGTCACAGAGATGACACGATCGATCACACACCCAGGAGCAAGTCAACAAATCAGTGGGTGATGGTAGAGGGGTATAAAATGGCACTCATTGCATTGAACGTGAGGTTCATACATCTCTCCCACCCTTTCCTTATATATTAAGTATGATCACACAGTTAAGACACTAAAACAAATCACCTACCACCCACCTGGTACCTAACCAAATTAGGCGTTTATCCAAAGCAATTTGAGGGGCAGCAGGATTAAGGCATATTGCTAAATTGAGCTTTCGTAAGACCCTTGTCCTACCTAGTTACTGCAACTATGTAGGACAAAACACCATAGAAAGTTATTACAGCAAAACAGTCAGTTGACAGAAGGTTGCGTCAGATTCCAAAAATGCTCAATTGTTATTGAATGACATGAAAAAATGGGCGGGGCTTGGAAAAGGTAAATTGCATACGGTTAGGCCAATCCTTGATTCTCAAACCCGTGACATCAGCTGGGAGTCAAACACCCACACTATCCTACCCCTTGTTTGTTTGACAGTCTGTCCCACCCAGGACACAGACCCTTTTTACCCGCTATACTGACCAGAACGACCAGCGTTCAATGCAAGTAAATGGTGAGGTCCACGGATTTCACAATAATATTGCCCATTATTTATCTCTGGGGGTGTTAATGGGTATTTATGCAGCAAACTGTTTTGAGTTAAATGTACTTTGTTTCAGGCGATGCATTGGTCATGCATGGTAGCCCCTCTGTCAGCTCCCACCATGGCCTCTATAGCAAAATACAGTTGGTGACACGGCCATTTAATTAAGTCAGGGGTTGTCAAACATTTTTGAGCCAGGGACCCCTTTTGAGCCAGGTCCTATAGAGAGCCGAAGTCACGTCCGCGTTTTGGGACCTTAGTCACGGACCCCACCTGGAGAAAGCCACTTAAGAGACCAGAAGCATTCAATTTTTGCTTCCAATCATTACAATGCACCATATTTCTATCATTACTGTATAGAACTTTTAATCAAATACACCTTTAGCATCCTCAGCAGTGATGGTCAGTGTGTACTGTGGTGCAGTGCCCTCCATACTGTCTGCCTGGACGGAGATGACCCCAGAGTCACGGTCCACTCTGAAGAGGGCGCGGGGGCTTTCTGGAATTTGGCCCACTAAACGGTAGAAGATCCGGACATTGTCTGTCTTTGGATCATCATTATCTGCTGCCTGCACTGTGAGGATTTCTGTCCCTGTGGAAAGATACACCAGAAAAGGGAAATACATCCTAAAAGATACAGTATCTTAAAACAGTGTTAACAGGCAGGGTTCAAATTAAAACAATATCTCTCTGCAGTGCAGCCTCACACATAGAAATGCATTGTGAAGCAAAGCGTAGACTACTACGTCTTTGTTGTTGTTTATGTTCCTATTTACGGAGTCAGGGCTGTGTAGAAGTACCGGATACATGTTTTCGCACACACAGAGAATGGTAAGATAGCAGAATGCGAGGAGATATATGGCGAATTTGACAAAAAGTGTATTAGCTTTCAATTAGCTTGCAATAGCTGGCTATACTTTTAAGAGACATGTCACTGTATTCATGTATGATTAACAATAGGACTCTGCAATACTATTTCAAAACACCAGACTGTCCCATGTATTTCATGAACTTGACATTTAAAGAGTGCAAAAAGCTTTTGTACTTGGACTCTGACACATTACAATATATCCTGTGATTTTAACAAGCATTCACAGGAGTAACCTAAGCTTGCTTCCTCCATTATCCTGACAAAAATCAAAACCTGGTTTCATAGAGCATCTTATAAAAAAAATAATCTTTCAGCTGTTTAATCCATAGAGAGAATGGGTGCTGTGTGTGTGTGTGTGTGTGTGAGAGAGAGAGAGAGCGAGCGAGAGAGAGAGAGAGTATGTTACCCCGTGAGGCCAGTTCTTTTACTACAGCATGGTACTGTGCCTGGGGAAAGGTGGGTCTGTTGTCATTAGCATCCCCCACCATCACCCTCAACTCTACAGGCTTGGCGATCGCCCTGCCATCTGGACGCTCCACCACGATGCTGATGTGAAACTGCAGGAGACAGAAGTAAGTTCATGTAGATGACACTTTGCCTCCATCTTTAAAAGTGTACAATTTCTCAATGGGAGTGACATATTGCTTGAATGTTAATGACCGGCCAGCGAAACATTATCTTTTACATTGGTAGATGGCCGCATTAAATAATCATCGTTTTACATGGTGTGGTACTTTTTAATATGACACCTTTCTGCGTGACCCGGGTCAGGTCAAATGTAGATGTTTAGCCGATATACGGAAACAGCTACTGTACAATAAAATAGCGTTACCGTTTTCTAATAAATTTGAATGAGATTCAACTACCGTACAGATGTCATTACATAGTATAAAGTAATAGGTGGGGCTTTACTCTAAAAGTGCTATATTTTATATTTCAACCATGTATATAGCAGCAATTAATCACGCTTGTTGAGGCACCAATTGCCCTCACTGAAAATGTATAGATTTTTATTAAAGATGCTATAAGAATAGCACAGAAGTGAGTGATTTGATTTGGAGCATGCTCTTTAGTATGTATATACATTTATGGAACTTGTTATGAAGAATGTCTCACACAGGCACATAACAAGTGTTCCTTTTCCATTTTCCTTCAACCCGGACCCTATTTAGGAGTTTGTAAATACATACAGTAACTTTTAGCATCATAGTACATACACATAGTACACACACAAACACACACATGTACGTGCTTTTGTGTGTTTGTGTGTACAACCTATTAAACTACTAATCATTCAGCTCAGACATCTACAGTGCAACCATATAAACAGCAGTTAAATCATCTACAGCCAATAACAAATAAGCTAAAGTGTTTTGGCTTCTGCTAGTGTTCAAAGTTAGCTGTATTAATAAAGAATACGTAAAACCTAACCTGAATTTTTCGTCTTTATATATACTACGTTGTATTTTCAATACTTTATTAATTTATTGTATTTAACCCTTATTAAATTTAAGAAAAAAACTCCATATAGGATAAAATGTGTATTTAAGTTTATATTATATTATATTATATTATATTATATTATATTATAATCTATTATATTATATGTTAATCTCTCTGGGGTGGAGCAAATCTAATGGGAAGCAGTTGCCAGTGGGACAAAAGGATTATGTAGCCTACTTTAAAGGCTTTAGTACACTATTCAGTTAGGAACATTATGAATCCAGTCTTTTCATACGTACTGTACATTATTAGAGCATACTATTTCATTAACAATTAATGTGCTGCTGCATCAAGCATGGATAGATGTACATCTCAACTGGAAGCAGTGGCAGTGGCTATCTTTTGAGCAATGTAATAGCCACCACACTCCCTTTATGGAAAAGCGTTAGCTGGGGATGCTTCTCTGGCAAATACACTGACCTGGTCTTGTGTCTCTCGGTCAAGAGGGGCATTGAGATAGATGACTCCTTCTCTGCTGATGGTGAAGAGCATCTCAGGAAACTCTCCCTCTAGACTGTATTCAGCCTGACTTCCACTCCATTTCACCTGGACGAACATACATTAACACAAGCACACGCACACACTCACACACGCGCACACGCACACACTCACACACACACGCATATGCACCCATGCACAAAATGACATGCTTTACAGGGTCTGAAAACACTTTAACATACTTTACTGTACATGTATTATGATAATTCTTAAAGATAATGTCATATTGAGAACTATTTCATTCATTAATTGAAGTCATATTCAGAAGTTGAGCATATATTTAAACTTCTGTGTTTTGAGGCACACAAGACAGAAAGCAGAACTTCCTTACATCAGTACACAGGTACTAGGCAGGTACTAGTCTGTTATTATTATTTTGGCTTTACTGCAGGCTTGGGAATACAATTCAAATACAGTACAGTACGGTAACATTTAAACATTAATACTGCACTTTACAGTAAAAACCTTATCCTATGCAACTTTAAAGTGAACACATGCAAGTTTGACCAAGGCCTACTCCATGGGGACAGTGTCATGTATAAGTACAAAGCTAAGCGGCCAAGTGTTTACATGATTAAAAGCCAACCGAATGTGCTGACAATGAGGTGGAACAGAGTAGAGCCAAAACTAACTTTGTGGGCTGAAGGGGATTTTCCACTGTGCTTTACAGCCCTTGAAAGAGAGCTGTGCAGTGAGGCTGAAAGGGCCCTAGTATAGCCATCAAACATACCCAACAAGGAGAGAGCCCCAGCTGCTTTACACCCTGGACATGTGTATTCCCTCATCTCTCTGTCACACGCTGCCCTTGGTTTGGAGATGGCTGGCCCAATGCTTTGCTTTTATTTACATAAAGACACACTTCACACAGCTTGCTCATGACGTTATGCTGCAGAAAGTTGCTTAATTGTCTGATTAATGATATGTTTATATATATAGTGTATATATATACTCTGTTCCTTATCAGACATATCCCAGAATACATTATGTCTGCACCGGCTGCTAATTTTGGGGTAGATTTTGTTTTTGTGTACAGTATGTGTGTGTTTGTGTGTGTGTTTGTGTGCGTTTGTGTGTGTGGTGTGTTCTATGTGACATCCCTTGGGGAGCAATAGAATACAGACGAGAGCAATATTGTTATGCAAATATGATACTGTACTACTTACTGTATGTTTAGTATGGAATGTGTTATTTATGTAAAATGTGGGCCAAAACCCTTCTGTCAGGATTAAGGCATATGCTTTATAAATATAAAGCTAAGATTTTAATTATTTCTAGTAATCTAGTAGTTTTATTATCAGAAAGACATTTAGACATCACATTATAAATCTTTAAATTTAACTGGATTTAGGATTATGATTGGGAATCTCAGTTGTCTGGTTAAGAGGTGAACTATATTTAGGCAGTATACGCTAATGAGCTTTTCACCTTAAAGCCTAAAAATTTACTATGAACTGGCTGGCACTTGGGCTCATTCATCTCATACAGCAGGGGGTGAATCTATACAGTGGGACACAACTAAGTGATTGTGGGGTGTTAAGGCCCACCACCTACACACAGCACAGTAGAACACAGTACACTCATCTAGCGTGGGCAAAATGGCAAAATGAGCATACCCCTATGCAAGCAGCCATGGTCTTACAATGAAGTAGTGACCAGCTGAACTACAATTTTATACCTAATAAGGTTTAATTGTTTGCTTTCTTTGTTTTTTTATTTAATATAGATATTTCTTTTTGCATTTGTTGCAAACTGTCGGTTTTCCCATTGACCTCACTGTGGTTTTTTTTAGACTTTACTATGGCTAATCTGAACAGATATGCACTGACATTCACTCACAGCTGAACCACCTTTGGCAATGCTATGGACCTGAAAATACAGTACATGCTGAATACACTATATGGTTTAGAAGCACACATTTTGAGTGGGTGGATGGTGCTGTTACAAAGAGATGAGATGGTGAGTGTGGAGGATGTGGAAGGGAATAAGAGGAGAGGGGGTGTACTCTGAGATACCTATACCAGCCACAGAGATACCACACATTACACCGTCAGTTTACTACTACACACAAGTACACATTGCCTGGCCATCAGCCTCAGAACCATGCCCTGATGGGTTACACTCCTGATAAAAATACTAGCGGCTATTTTTGCCAGGCTTATTTCATTTCCTTATTTAAATCAGTCGTCCTGTAACTGCTACAGTTAACAGATCGATATGCCTGTTTCTCATGTTACAAACCTCTCATAATGTGTGTGAAGGGTATTTATAAACGCAGTAGGAGGTGACTTGGAGCTGATATGGCTAAAAAACAAAGAAAAGGTCACACAGCTGACAAGACAGCAGATAAATATAGACATGACTAATAAATGCCGGATGCGCATGATAGGATCAAGGAAATATATTTTAATACGACAAAATCAAAGTTTATATATACTGTGTATATATATACACATTGGAATATTATGTCCTGAAAAAAGCAAAAAAATAAAATAAATAAATGATATACTTCTTGTATATTTGTTGTAGCCTTGGGAGAAAAGCTAGTGGGTGGTGCAGGATGAAGGGGGCTAAAGTGACTCAGAAGAACCGCAGCATTTGAATGGCATCAATAATGCAGTATATTGGTCACTTAGGAGGCCCCTAGAGACACTAAAAACAGAAACTGGTTACATGATGCCACATAATTCAACCCAGGGTATTGATGAAGGCTTTGGTTTATGGTAATATGATCACACTGTTGGAACAGCTTTCTCACTATAAGTTCACTGCAAGTTAGCAATAATGCTGAGACAAAGAACTAAAATACTGGCCAAAGTATACAAACAATTGGCATTTCTAAAAGGAAATGCAATATGTTTTTGCCTGCAAAGCAAAAAATATTATTTTGTCATTTTAGTAAGGTCAGGAAACTTTCCTCACCTGTGAAATGGGGATGGGGTAGGGCCCTGGAAGGTTCTCCTGTAGACGCACAGGGTCAGGCGATGCCCACGTGTTCCCAGTCACCTCCACAGTGACGATGCCAGTGGAGAAGAAAGCATTAGCTCTGCCTGCCATGTCTTTCACCATGACTGACAGCTTATAGCGGCCACACATCTCTGGGTCCAGAGCAGAAGATCCTGGTGGCCACAAAAACACAGACATTTGTTTCTTTTAATGCAAATAATGTATAGTATATTTTTACAAAATAATAGGATAATCAGACAGCTAAGGCAAGGCTAAAACAATATCAAAAATAATTAAACAGTCATTTTCTTTTCTGTTGTGTATGAGGGTGGGGTATGCACCCTACCACAAACCCCCTAGTATGCCAGTATGTACTGTATTTCCTCTCAAAGTGCCATTTCTGAGATGTAGGTTTCTATATTGTGTTAATAAAGGTTCTTCAGAGGTCAGGGCTAAAAAAAAACACTGTTATAACATCCCGCTCACTTCTCTATGCCCATGGGACGCTCCACAATATCATCATCTGGTTCCCCGTAAGCACAGCGGTGAAGAGCCAAGCCTACTGACCATCCTCAGTGAGTGACACCTCCCCTGTGATAGTGTCGATGGAGAACATGTGACTAGAGGGGATCCTGGGAGTCTGCTCCATCAGGTGGAAGCGTATCTCAGCGTGGGCTGTGTTACGATCGTCACGGTCTGTTGCTTCCACCTGCATGAAGGGGATTCCTAGGAGAGAGGAGGGCCCCGTTGATGTTACTGAGTCACGTGTAGCCCCTGCATGCATACAGCATGTTATAGGCTAATATACATTTTTATTCAACCCTTATTTAAAGGTTAAGGCTTAAACAGTTCAGTTTCTGCTTCAGTTTCAAGAAAACTGAACAGATTGTATGATCAAATAAATAATGTTTGGAAACAAACAACATTAATTAAGAACCTGCAGTATTATAAATACTTTTAAGAAAATTGGAATCTCACAGTAGGCCTGTAGTCATATCCTCATTAGATTGCTATTGTGGTGAAAATTGTGTCTGTATTCATTTAAATTGGATACTGGATTCATACAGTATACAATAATATAAAAACACAAGTTTTTTTGCATCATATATCAATGTTATTTTTAAACTTAAACTTTTTTACTATTGTGTGCATATAAGGAGATATACAGTATAATATTGACCATCTTTCATTGTTTTGAAAGCTTAAACAATTACTAATGGAACTTTATTATTAGCCCGATGTGGTGCATCAGAAGAGACAACATTTTAGCAAGGTCTGGGTTGGCAAAAATCTGCCTTTTGAGAAGCAAAAATAGGTTTTGAGGTCTGATTGCACTCTTGTCCTTCAGACATCAACACAAGCACAGCTACTGCATTGTCCCCAATATAGCATTTCTTTAGACTCCCATGTGGTGACATCAGAGCTTTAATACCTTTGAGCAGTCCAAGCTGTACACTGCCACGCATACTCTCCGGTGTGAAAATAGGTACATTGTCGTTTTTGTCGATGACAAACACCTCTACATTGAAGCTTTGACGCTGCACTGATGCAATGAAGGACAGCTGTCGAACACGCGCGCACACACACACACACACACACACATACTTTACATAAACACGTCTTCATGAATATAAACAATATTACGAAAATATATATTGTACATTTAAATTTTTACATTAGTGCAGTGTACCATTCCTGACTCCCAAACATGCACTGTATCTATAATTCACTCATGGTAAACTCTGTTTATCCATTGATCTACTGTACAAGCCACGTGATATCCAATAAGAATGCTACTACATACTGTATGATATGATATGATATGATATGATATGATATGATATGAAATCGGCTCCTGCTGGAGCTGCTGCCCCCGCGACCCGACTCTGGATAAGCGGATGAAGATGGATGGATGGATGGATGATATGAAATGATATGGGCTCACCTGCAATGAGTAACAGGGCTGTTTTTCTCTGTCCAGAGGTTTAATAGCATATAAAAATCCTGAATCAACTCCAAATATTCCCTCACCATCACCTGTTAACACCAGTTCACTGTAATTGGCTGGCAGGCTGTGGAGCTATACGGAAAAGAAAACAATTGACAGTGGGCATTCACTTTGTGGTCAAATGTCTTCAGACACAGAAATGCTTCATTCTTAACAGACGAGGTTCAAGGCCAGTGCATTTAGACTGGCAGCAAAGTGATCTTTCTCAGATCCTGACAGGTACAGTATATCACTTTAAGATGCTGAATGCAGGGGTATACAGACATTTGTTTTTACTAAACTCGTGAAAAGCAGCCTAGTTGGAAAAGAAATATGCTTTGGCCTCGAACACAAAATAGGGTTAATAACTGATTATTCCATCCAGCCAATCCGTGGCTGTGAAAATTTGACTGATTCACTCTATTTGATGACTCTAAAAGACCACCAATTACCATGCCAGGCACTTATGCTGTAAAAGACAGTCAGATGGTGCGTAACTAAGTGGCATGCATGAACACATGAACAAAGAAAAGGCCTGCTCCCCATCTCGTCTGATGCAGGGGCTTTGTCTGACGTAAAGCATTGCGCACACTTCAATTTGTGTCTAGTGACGGCATCAGCATGATCACACATCTGTAACCCTGACTACACATGAAATAGGTAAATTATAATGTACCCACAACTATTCATTACCTTTACAGTATGTTCTTATTCCCTCAATGAGCCTTACTGTATATTATTATGATGGATGCTTGACACACTGCACAGTAATTACATATATATATATATATACCCCCACATTTATGTATAACATTTTAATATATGAGTAGCCCTTAACAACATACAGTATATGCAACTATATACAAAGGTTTGTTTTATTTATTTAGCATTGCTGTCACAGTATCTTACTGTAACTCCCGTTTGACACTGTATATTGATTCATTACTTAGAATTTAGCATTTTCAGATTGCCAGATTCAGATTGAAGATCATAATATCAGAAAACCAATATTGTAAAGTCAGATGGCCTACCTTGGATAGATACCATGGGAAAATACCATCATAGTTCTCAGGGACACCTATTTTAACACTGGTCCCCCAGCATGGCACAAATATATGAAGTATCACCATCTGTTAAAAGAGCAGTAGCTGTTTATGTAGTGCTCCTGCAGTTTTTTATAATTGTAATCACATTTGAATAATTATGGATAAGTAAAGTAGATATAGGTCTAATATTTTACCATGAAGGTGGTAACAAACATGGGTTTAGCTCTCCTGCCAGGCATTAGGTTCTGCAATGGTAGAACAGTTTTTGTGATATCATCTCAATATCAGTATTGTTACTGATTCTCTATAATTCATTCAATTGAGATTCCATTCATGTCATGTTCAGATTGTAGATCATATTGAATTTAGCAACCAATATTTAAAAGCCTAATCACATACAAAGAACATTTAGCACTAAATTACAGCCAATGCAAACTCCACGAGCAGTAAAACAATGTACTTTAAAATGTAATTTGTAAATTTAATGTGTTTAATAGTTTGTTGATTTCATTTCTGTAAAAGCAAATGCTTTCAATATTGAAAGAAAATAACTTAAATGAATAAATGAAATTATACAAAATGTACAAATACAACATCAGGTTTCTAATTTCCTTTTGTCACTATAGCATATTCTTATGAGGTTGCTGAGAAAGGAATATCAAAAAACTGTTAACATTGTGTGGCAACAATTAAAATCTGAACCAGTTGAAATAAAGTTCATCCAAACTGATAGCAATGGTATGACGTATATATGAACATAGAAAAAGTAAACTATTTAAGGTTCAACACAGAATACCACTTGCCTTATGTGTGCATATGCTTCTTTGTAGAGGTGTGAAGAAAGTTTTAATAGTGTGTAGTGTGGAAAGACCGTATACTTATAGTCTCTCAGTGGATTAATGGTTAACACTTTCAGATAGCCATGCCTAATAACCTTGTTTCCTTCCTGCAAAACCAATGGTGAGTGAGGTTCCATTCTACTGATAAAATCCGATGAAAGAATATTCATGAGGACATTACAGTTGTTGAAACAAATCCACTTTGTATTAATTTGCATGATGGCTTTTGAAAAATAATGAATTGCACAGAAAAGCAGTTAGAGTTTATGTTTTATTTAGAACAAAATGTAAACAAATATTTCAAAACAATATTAACAGTCCACAAGACCAACATGTGTATTGCTTTTATTCTTTCATAGACAACTACAATATGAAATAACAGAAAATTACATACTTTCTCCATAATTACTGCTGTCTAGACCTCAGTAAATTGGCTGCAGTACAGTACGAACCTGCGTACTACATTTCAAGTGAATTCTACTCTAGGTGACTAAGCAATGAGTTCCTTATAGCACTTTTTCCCAAACATGAGATGTATGCTGCATTCAACATCACCACAGCTAATCCCAGAGCAGGGAGCATGAGTTATAGCTCATTTTAACATGTTTTACTTATTTATCCTACATACGTGACATACAGTATAATGACAGCAACACATTTAAGGCAGACAAAGAATATATCAAAAGTAAAAATATAATTTTACAAAGCATCATGCAGATTATTATGATATGACTTGAACATCACACCTGTCTTATTAACATTTCTTTTGTTTGGTTTCCACAAAATAAAAAATATATTGCATTTCTGTACAACTCTGTTAGTCCTTTAGGGTTAGTGTTAAAACACACACAGCGTCTGGTCTTCAGAGGCAAACGAAACAAAAAGCAAGTCAATTTCTGAGTCTCATCAAAGAACTGATAGGTCATGGCAGGACTTTGACTTCTGTCTGAAAGCCATCTTCTTGTTCTTACGTGCCACCATTCGCCCAAGAAACCGCTTGGCCTTCTTGCCAATGCTCTCTCTGCGCTTGCAGTTGGCCATCCTTCGTGCATTTTCCTCCTTGCTGTCCTTTCTCAAACGTATTTGTCTGACGATGCCTTCAAATAGGTCCTGGACATTGTGATGGAGAGACGCTGATGTTTCTATGAACTTGCAGTCGAACACCACTGCACACGCACTACCCTCTGCAAGACAAGAAAATTTAAGAAAATTAAGTGCCCATTCATTTACACATACAGTAGCAACAGAAACATTTCAATTTTGGCAACATACAGTAGCAGATTTTCATGTGTACAGTTTTTGTGATTAAAAAAATAAATTCTATCGGATCATTGATGACCTGAGGTCTTTCAACTCAGACTTGCTTATTCTATTAATTGTAACTTACCATCAACAGATACCTCTCTGGATCGCACCAGATCACTCTTGTTGCCCACAAGGATTATGGGTATATTCTCCGTCTGCCTGGCTCGGCGCAGCTGAATGCGTAGCTCTGACGCCTTCTCGAAGCTGGACTTGTCTGTCACTGAATAGACAATGATATAGGCATCTCCCAGTGTCATGCACTGTTCCTTCAGCCAGGCACTGTTATCCTGGAGATGGAAATAAATATGTTGAAATTGTACTTTGTACTTGATGATTGGTACATTTGAATGTGTCTCATGTTGGGCAGTGGGGTAGGGTAAACTATTAATTTGTTCAAATAATTTAATTAAATCTTACCTGTTCCCAAATGTCATACAACATAATTGCTGCAACCTCTTCATCGACCACTAAAGATCTGTCATATGTGTTTCCTGAAAGGAAAAAAAAAAGGAAAAAAAGATAGAGCAAGGTTTGTTACAATATTTGTAGGTCTATATGTGTTTTTTTATTTCTTATTCAACACACTTTCCAGCATTTTAACAGATGGATTGTTCACTGCATTGAGTAGATTTGAAAAAGGAAAAAAATATGTTGGTTTCTGATACCTTCCATGCCATGCATGTCAATTAACCTTTAATTATAATATCCTTTTAGCAGACAGTGCACATTCGTGATTCGTGATCATCGCCATAACTCACACCCTATCATCATCATCATCGTCAACGTCAACACATACCTGCGTCTTCGCAGTCGTGACCGTCTTCAAAGCCACCAAAGATACGCGCCAAGCTTGACTTCCCAACACCGTGTTCACCCAGAAGAACCACCTTGTACACCTGCCCGTCAGCGTCACTGCCTGACGAGATGACCGAATCGGAGGAGTCGGACGCGCAGCTATCCGCGTGTGGCTCACCGGGAGAGTATGATGTACAGCGCAATAGGTTTGACAGGTCCCCAGCTGGAGCAGGTGGCATTGTGGCGCGTAGATCTCTGTCATCAACCGGCATGCTTCTCCGGTGGAGGTTCGGCAGGGGAGCAGGAAAAGGCACACTGCCTCTCCTTTTGTCCATGTTTCGTAATTTGTCGCTCTTGTTCAAAGTCATGGCGACAGTCTTTAATCGTCTATGAATAGATGGATCAGGCGTTAGAACCATCAGGTCTTATGATCAAATACAATTTACTAAAGAGGAAAATGTTGCGATAATTAGCCCACAGAAAAGCAAGCAACCATTAACACCTTAAATTCCTCATGAATATTCTGAAACTTACTATTCGTTTTGTGGCTGCTCGTTTAATTCCAAGACCAAGGAATCCACCTGGAATAATCCTTTGTTTGAGGTTATGAAGTTATGGTAACGAAGTAGGCTTGGTTTGTTCTGTTGCATGGTGCAGATCCTCTCATTTATATGAGTCTGAAAGTGACGTCAGGAGGGATTCGCCCCGGAGAATCACGTCTACGCTTATTATAGTAGTGCGCAACGGTAACATCATCCGTGTGGGTGGTGGAGGGGAGGGGAAGGGAGGGGAGACTCAGACATGACTGGAAGATGTGGGGGCGGTAAAGGAATCTCCCTTCCGTAATGCCAAATGTAGCGTCTCTGAAGAGAGTTACAGCGTGTGCTAATTAAAGAACCGATATCCTGAGATGTTGTTCCCACAGCAGTATATAGCTTAAACAGTATATGTTCAATACAACGATTATTATTGATGCAACATGTTATCTAACTAAATGTGTTATATAACATGCAGGTCATCTAACAAATGTGCAGATTTTTGCAGAAGAATATATATTTGCATGCATGTTTTATTGTGTCCTTGAACAAAATTGCCACAATTGTGTGCTCACACCACGCACTGAGTTCATAGGATACAGTAATATAGCCACATAAAGAAATGTTGCGTTTCGCCCCCTGGTGGAAATGCCTGTAAATTACATTTGATCTACTGTAGGTCTAAATCATGGGGTAGACCTATCTGTCGACAATGCGATATTAGACAAATAGGAATCTGTTTAACCCCATAGCAGATTTTGTATGCTTCATTGTATTTCCCCTTGTTAACATATCAGGAATAGGCATATTCCCGTTAATGACAGGGAATCAATAGCAAAACGTAACATGCAGTTGGCCTATCATCAGGGTCCAGCATATCACCCAAAGGAATTGGTGGCTATTTATAAAATCCACAAGCAAATTATTGATATGCACTATTAACAAAAACTGTGAAATGACATACAGAAAACGGCTAATGGTACACATTGCAATAATTTTATTAATTAAGCCGGCATATACCCGTATTTGCCTATTGTAAGATATAAGGAGAAGTGGGCACATGGAAATTAAGATATTATTAGGTTAGGTATAGCCTAGGCATATGTTTTATTAGGCTTATGATATGCCTAAATTTCAGAGGCCTATCATAATTCAGAAGCCTATCATATTAATTAATATACAATGCTATTTACATAGGCATAGAAATAACAATCCTAACCCACAATACGTCCACAAATGGACCGTTTTGTAATCTTGATAGGCTATTTTGTTATATTGTGGCTTTGTGGGGATCGGATGTTATTCAGCTATTCGGTGTTTTCTAACAGGGCTCATGTGTTTGGTTTAACTCAGGTGAGATAACAATGATGTCCCTATTTTAAATTTTTACGTAACAGTAAACCGATTATAAATTACTAGGCTACTACGCCGCTACGTTGACCATCATCATCATCGTCATTAATTAACCCTAGGTGGATAAAGCAGAGCTCACTACATTACCCATCAGTCATAACCTACTTGGTGAGCGAATGCGCCTGCGCGTTTTAATGCGAGGCAGGGCCGACTATAGGGGGCTGACCTCAGTCTACTCTTATCACAATTGTATTAGGATTCAAACGAACAGGTTATATTTGTACTTTGAGTGTTACATTTTACCAGCATGTGGGACATTGCGGTCAACTATCGGTAAATAAATCATATATTAGGGTGGTTGGAGACTACGATTCGTCTGGAATTTTCCATGTTTACTGAGTAGCGATAACGGATGGAGTGGTAGGTTGACATTGACAATGTTGATTCTGACGAAATCTAATATTTTCTTCGTTGATC
Source organism: Typhlichthys subterraneus (assembly GCA_027564835.1). Taxonomy (NCBI): domain Eukaryota; kingdom Metazoa; phylum Chordata; class Actinopteri; order Percopsiformes; family Amblyopsidae; genus Typhlichthys; species Typhlichthys subterraneus. Next base: position 20,978 of record JAODUH010036565.1, read on the forward strand.
GTAACTAACAAATATAATATAGACTAGCATGCATCTATTGCTTGCAAAGGCCTACAACGTGCTATATATGTAGCCTACTGTCTGCCTTCTGTAGTAGTGATCAAGTGTGAGGATGAGGAGCCGCAGCAACTCTGGCGTACGGCTGGATGGATACGCCAGGCTAGTCCAGGAGACGATCCTATGTCACCAGGTCTGAGACATAATGTACAGTACTATTGTACTGTACAGCCTACCCCACCACCCCTCTCTCCCCCTCTCTCTCTCTCTCTCTCTCTCTCTCTCAGTGTGTTATTGACGGCATTAGAACAGTCTGTTTGTCAATGTTCACCAGGGGCGCCGTAAAGGGGGAAAAGGTAGGACAATTCCAAGGGCCCCTGGTTGACAGGGGCCCCAGAAAGTAGGTAAAAAACGAATAAATGTTTTTATTATATTATATAAACCATCATCATTGAATATATATATTTCAAATAT
>JAODUH010036586.1:0-21446 GCA_027564835.1 Typhlichthys subterraneus
TGATTGGATTAAGATTTAGAGGTGGGACAGTCAGCTACCTAGCGCACACTGGTAAATTGGAAAATTCCCTCCTCTCTTTCTCCCTTTGGCAGTGCGTCGCCCAATCGCCCTAATGAACAAGCCGTCCCTGCTCATGTCTGCTATTCATAGACAGAGGTTCAATTTCAATCGTGGAAAAGTGGGGCAAATATCTCGGCAATTATAGAGACCCCCCTGACCCTTCTCTCTCTCTCTCTCTCTCTCTCTCTCTCTCTGTATGTGTGTGTGCGTGTGTGTGTGTGTGTGTGTGCGTGTGTGCGTAAAGCTCATCCAAATATCTTCTTGTTTGGAGGTCAGTGCAGGTCAAGCTCTGTTTTAATGTACGTACACACACAGTCCCACCCATTTCCTAGTTGTCAAGTTGAACAAGAAAACATACACATAGCCACCACTATTACACTAAATCAGGGGTTCCCAAACTTTTTTGTGCCAAGACCCACCTAGAGAGGGCTGATCTATTTAGAGGACCCAGCAAACATCAAGTACCGGTAACGTCATTTTCAAAAACCTATCCATTTGAGCTAATGCTATACAAATATCTTTTGAGCAGAGCGCTCCAGCATCTATGGCGTGCATGCGGCTAAGTAGGATGTCAGTGCGGGAAGCCTTTCATTGAAACTCTTCATTCATTCAATGGCCACTTGCAGTTTTCGCGACCCACTAACTCCCACCCAGTGACCCACCTGTGGGTCCCTACCCACAGTTTTGAAAACCGCTGCTCTCTATATAATGAAATAGCAGAAACGAACAGAGCACCATTAGTAGTTAGTAGAGACACACACACACACACAGGCAGGCAGGCACACGCACGCAACCTCTCTGACTCCAGCTCACCTTCCACAGCAAACTGGTCATACAGCTCCTCATTGTGGGGGTTAAACACGGACATAGCCTTCCCCTCCCTACGGCACCTCGATCGCCCTCACACTAGCTGCCTCTCTCCCTCTCCCTCCCTCTCTGCATGTCTGCCTCGCTCTCCCCCTCAGTCCTGTGATTCTGGCCCGGGCTTTGCACTCAGCTATGCACAGCACTGGCCAGAGTCACTGCACTAAATGCAGTGCACGCGCACGCATGCACTGCATTTAGTTACGAGTGTGTGTGTGTGTGTGTGTGTGTATGTGCAAGCGCAGAGACACCACCTGCTGCTCTGATGTCATCATGCCCTCAACCAATCAGATAGAGCAAGACAGAGGAGGAGAGAGAAAGAGACCAGAAACGTATAACAAGCGATTGTAAGCGAACTGACTTTTTGTCAAATTCCGAAATAAATCATCCGGTACTTCTACACAGCCCTGGCTCTGTGAATTGGAGCATAAACAAAGTGGTGCAGAGCGCACCACACAACAAGAATATCCTAGCCTTGGCAATGCGTTTGCAATGTGTGAACTAGAGCTTCTGAGGGAGCACGCTATTGCATTGAAGGGAGAGGTGTTTTGTTTTGAATTGAGGTCCAAGTTTGCAAACGTTTGAGAATAACTTCCTACATTTAAACAACTATGACTACATTACCCACACCACCTGGGGTACACATGAACATACCATTAAACATCTTCCAGGAATGTGACCAGAATTCAGTTTATGAAAAAATGTTGGCACAAGTTTGGCCGTTTACTTTTTGTTTTGTTGTCTTGTATCTTTCCAAAACTTCAACGGACCATCAAAAATATTGAATTCATGCAAGAACCAAACCATCAGACGTTTGACATTTAAACATTTGGCGAGTGAGTGTTTCATCTGAACAAGAAAAATAAAAGCTCACTGAGGGTTTGACTCATTTATATCCAAATCAAAATGGCCTTCGTTTTACACATCCATCATATAGATATCATACACACACACACACACACACACACAAGCACACGCGCACACAACTTACTCATGTAGCGGAATGTCTCCTCGGCCAGCAAGGGGGAGATGGCAGGATTGTGACTGGGGGGCTCATCGGGGGACACTGCCCAGTCCTGGCTGTCCGACAGGTAAATGGAACCAGAGCCTGCAGAGCCCGAGCTGCAGCGCCCCCTACTGGAGCCCAGCCCCTCATCTGGGAGGGGCGTGATAAGGAGAGAGAGTTTTTGAACAAATAACGCAAAAGTCTGCATGCAATAACAGACAGCTGGTGTGCATTTGCCCTCAAACGCCCCTAGACTAAATACAGAGCAAGTGTGTGTTGAAGCATTCTTGTGTGAATGTGTGTGTACACAGTATGCGTGTACTGCATGAGATCACTTCACTGTAAGCCATTGGCTTTTCCGGTTGAGCAGATAAGTGGTTTAGCAGTTTCAACCATGGCACCTGGTCCAGACATGACCGCAGATACGCTCTAATAATTGTACTCATTAAAAGTCCATTTGGAAGAAAGTGGCCACTGCTCCAACACACCTGATACAAATGAATAGCTTTTTTAAATATCTGCAGCGATTGATAACGACCCATTCATTTGAAATGAGGTGTGATGGAGCAGGGAGACATCTTCAACATGCAGGGCAGGGGGTCCCCAGGACCACTGAGATAAATGACCCCAGTTGTAACTTTATTACATCTGCAAACCTGTCTCTGTGCTCGACTCTTTCTTGTCCACAGCACGGGGTTTGACCTCAAACATGTCCGGCACACAGAGTGGGCGGGGCTCCCCACTCACATGCGTACGCTGCCGTGCGGGAAAGTGGGTGGGGCTATTGCGGTGACGTCACATCCTGTGCCTACAGAGGCTGGCACAGCCCCATGGCTTACAACTGAATACACACAGAAACACGGGCACACGGAAATGCAGGTTAGAGCAGCAAAACAGAAATGTGTGAACATCATTCCACACACAATGTACTCAACTAATCACAATGCACAGTGTGTGAGCTGTGACACACACCCAGCAGCGATCATTACAGAGCGGGTCACACATACACTACACGAGTAGATGGTAGAGATTTAAACACAGGTTTAAGCCACAGCTGACGTGGGGAGTGAGTCATTCCGCTTGCTCGTCATCATGTGTTGCGACAGCAAGGCATCTCTCAGCAACATTCAGGAGAGCCCTAGCCTAATCTTTCTCATGCTTTCATCCCGTCTCCTCTCCACAGCATCTCTCCGCACACACACACACCGGCATTTGCTTGAAATAAATTAATTATAGATAGGTCTTTTGCAATACAGTCACCACCAGCCCAAAATCTCCACCACCACCTCTTTATCCAATTGGGGAAGAACATTTAAATAATACATACATATATACATACATACATAAATAAATAAATATTGTTAGAAAATTACACAAAAATACATTACCCCTTAATGGTCTGGGAAAGTTGCACATTTGCAATATAATCAAATGGAACTAGTTGGTGCCAGTCAAAACACAAAGGACCTAAAACAGTGTCTGAATGGCTGTCACAATCAATTCCTCACGTAAAAGGTCAAACCACTCCCTGGGCTGCTATCCACTTATCCGTGTAGTAGTAGCCCAAGCACAGCAGGCACTGCCAGAGACAGCTGGAGATTCGGGCCAGGTAAACCGACGCATTTCATCATTCAAGCTGTGAGCAGGATCGGGCTTTTAGACAAGGCTAGCAGTCAAAACCACTCCCACTTCTCATTGTGTCCCCACTCCAGGGATCCGTTTGGAGATTAGGCCTAATGGCAAGCCTGGAGCAGTAAAGCAGGATGTTGATGTGGGATTCTAGGGAATGGGAGAGAGAGAGAGAGAGCTTCTTCTACTCTTTTCCAAGGTATTCTGAAGGTGTCATTGAGCACTGTGTACATTAGCCAACATGCTCACTTTATGATACACACTGACATATTCTTCATCCTTCAAGTGCATATTCTTCATATTCCAACCTACACTAAAAAGAGCTTGGCCCATACATGGCGTTTGGGCTGGACACACTGTAGGTCTGTGTGTGTATTTCTGAAAGAGCCTGTGGAAACACTCTGCCTTCTGCTTATGCAACGGTGATGCTGAAACTGTGGCTTATAGAACAGATGAAGGACTGTCAACAACCATGGTGTCTGCAATGCCACAAGGAAATTCCCAACCTGCCCTCAATATTAGTTATTAAACAGATGTCTGACCAAAATTACATTATAACTTTACAATAAGAGAGCTGCAAGCACAAAATAGTATAGAAATAACATTTATCAGCACTGAGCCATATAAACATATATAAACATATTGAACAACTCCTTTTCCTTACAGTATGTTCATAATTCAATATTGTTTTCCATAAGTTTTAATATTGTGGATGACATGGGTGTGTCTATGAATCATATGATGAGCAACAAATCCCCAGACGCAGATTCTAGCAGTAAACGGGATGTACCGGTAGTACAGCATGTAGCTAGCATTCCTAATAAGATTGCAAATTGACTTCATGCTAACGCTAAAACAACAGAGGTAGCTTACAACGCTATAATGAGCTGAAGGTCAAAGCTAAGGAAGGAGGAAGGAATGTAGACAGACCTACCAAACATTGCTTTACAAGAAGCATTAGCAAACATATTTTATTTGTCTATATAAAAGCTGACTGACCAACAAGTCTGGGTTAAGAACGGGTCCAAACTAAAAAAGGAGTTATCAGAATCAGATCATTATCTGCATGGACTCCAACACCCATGGCCCAAGTCAATTGAAACCAGAGTGGACATTCCAACATCACACACTCAAGCGCCACGAGAGAGAAAAAAAGCAGTGCTATTAGGTATAAGTAACTAGAGAGCAGCCAACTAAAGCGCTATATGAAAGTGTATATCAGAGAGACCTCAATATAGGAGAGATTATTTATGATACGTGCTTATACCGTTATGCGGTTAACCAGATACTCGTACAGTGCATAACAGGATGCGCCATCACTGCTGCTAGACACCAAAGCACATAGATTTGCTTTCGCTTAAGCTCTCTGGGTAGATAACGTGAGAAGAAATGTACATAAAATATCTGATTTGTGAAAAAGAATACTTACTAGGCATGGATTTAAATATGTGTTTCAATACTAATTGCAAATAAAATATATACAGTAGCCTATAGTCCTAGTACTATATAATAGTCTGCAATGCATGTTTGTTTCGCTAAATATGACAGCTCAGTTAACTGTTGACAGGCTAAAGCTAAAGCTAGCGGTCTCAGGCTCACACTATCAATCCATTTATCTGTGCCATTTTATCTTAATTTTTGGATAAATGCTTAACATCGTATACGTATATTAAAATGTGTGACATTGCAGAATAAAGCTTACCCTTTCATAAAATGATTCAATACCTTCGATAATTCCGACAGAGCATGTGACACTCCACTCCTTAATTCTGTAACAATGGACGAGAGGGGTGGGAATTTGGGCAACTAGTTAGGGCAAATGGCTTCATTGCATCATCAAAGGGCGCCACCAACATCGGTGACGTTGATGACATTCGCCAGTTGTTTATGTCAAATTAAAAGCCCTTCTGAGATTTTTACGCTTTTTTTCGTTTTGCGGCATGGTGCAGTTTGATATGATATGAATATCGGTTGTTCATGTATGTATCGCTTGTAATTTGGGGATTGTATAAGTAATTTTACAGCGAAGCGAAGAAATACGACGACCCTCATAATCGTGTTTTGATTTTGTTTACGTCGTCCGAGTGAGGATCTGCTGTAGAGTGGAGGTATGGCTACAAGCACGTTTGAAAACGCACAATGTTTTTCAAGGTTTAAGACAGAACTTTATAACACTAGTGAACACGTTAACAAAACAAATGTAGCATAGTCGGCTCGATCTGGAATACTACCGTATATTTGTCAGGCGTATTGTAGCCTGTATTTTTCTTTCAACAGAGTAGAGCCTGAATAAATGTCACCTCTGTCAATGTTCATACCATTTTAACCTGGATAACTTTTTTATTTTAATTGTATTAGATGACTGTTATCTGCATGCATCTATCCTTTACCTACAATGATTGATGTTATGAAGTTATAAAGGTACAAACATTTATTAATAAAGCATCAAATTCAAAGTCAAGTCAAATATGAATAATAATCAGGACATGTGTCTATGATTTATTTTTTTCTTTTCATTTTTAATCCCCCCAATTTGTAACACTCGGCTAAATGGATATTTTTTTATATCTACCATTGGAATTTCCAAGCAAAGTAATTCTGATCAAATCGACAATATTATGAATGGAATCTGTACACATAGTGAGTTTCTATGTAGGCTATAGCATACGACAACCGAGACACTATTCGGTTGTCTGCTGAGGTCGTGTCCAACGCGCGGCTGAGCTCTGCGCGCTCCGGGGGAGGTCGGGAGGATGCTGCTGACGTCCTTGGTGGGGGTACAACACCGCAAGCGATGTCTATTAAAACATTATATCTCTCTTTCGCTTATTTTTTCACCCATAATCGACACACGTGTTCTACCGCAGGCTCTGAGCGAATAAATGCCAACGCAGATCGTGTTCCCGTCGCCAAAAGGACTCCATGTCTTTCTTGGTAAGATCATACCATTCGCCATGGGTTGTTGTGCCAGCCTGCCACCTATTGCCGCTGAGCAATGAATGAGTGATACGTGACGTAGATATACATTCATAAAATACTAATGTGTTTGATGAATGTCTGGGGAGATGTTTTATTTTTACGTTAAAACATATATGTCTGCATTTATTATGTGCTTTTCTTATAATGTGCACTTCTAATAACAATGAATGCAAATCTGACAGTGTTAATCTTGGAGACCATATAAGTCAGTTAATCGGCATGCACCAATCAAAAGTAGTCCCGTAGCCGATCTTGAATTGTTGTAATATGCATCTACTCCTGACTCATACAACACAATCTCCACGACAGAATGCATGTTTAAGTGCATGCTTGCTCACGTCCTTGTTATTTTCAGACATGATGCAGACCCCTTCCCTGTATCACTACCCCCCGCATGCTTATATTATTAGGCTATCACCTCCTCTGTTTCTCCTCGGTCCTTGCACGCTTGGCCCGCCTCACCTCACATGTCATGTCCTTCCCCCTCCTCCCATCCCTTCCTAGGATTGCTCCTGCATCTCCCACACGCAGGTCCAGGCTGTGGGCATAGAGGAGCCCTATGAAGACTCCAGCCACCAGTACCTGGTCAGTCTGGGGTTTGGGTGGGTTGGTGATGGGGAAGGGGTGCTTTAGATGCCTGGCACCTTGCCTAAAGAGCCCTCTTGGTACCAGTTCTGGGCATGTTTGCTGCATACAGTAACTTACTCCTTTCCACAAGGAGCTGAATTAATATTTTATGTTTGATGTTGAATATGTTTTCATTTGTTATTAAGCCATCCTTTTATCACAAGGACCTAAATTAAGAAAATTATATGAAATGTTACTTTTATAATTTGATCTTATATAAGATGTTTTTAATATATGTTTTGAAAGCTACAGTATAGGCCTACTGCATCAAAGCATACTACAGCAAACAGTCCAAGCTCGGCACCTCCGCAAACACCCTCCCTCTGTTTCCAACAGTGTCATAGTGCCACCTTCTGGCAATCAGTGTTATTGCATTGCCACATTGTCATTGCTCACAAGATAACGGTGCTTTGACCTCTGTTTGGCCCAATGACACAAACCTGCGCCACCTCCATATTGCTGCCATTTTGTGCAGTGACGGCACAATCTCCATTATGCTAGGGTCTAGCTCTGTTATGGAGCCCTCGGGCTGTATGGGTGAATGGGAAAGGGTACATCACTTAAATGTACACTTCTCCATTGTGTTATACAACCCACAGAACCCCAAATGTATGCCTTTCCCCACCGCTTATTGTTTACTTTATCACTTCATGCTATCAGAGCAGTATGAGGCAGGCTATTAGGGGTAGGGGACATTCAACATTGGTTTCCACCACAAGGGTAATTCACAATCGAGGCATACATTTATCAGTGTTTTACCTTCAAGGGTGAGCGGCCGAATCGTTTTGTCAACAAACAACCGAACGTCTTAACTGACAACAAGCCTTTTGTTATCTATTAGATCATATTTGAATTTGAAGTGTCATACATCTTTGTGTGGCTAATGTGTGTGTGTGTGTGTGTGTGTGTGTGTGTGCTGTGTGTACACCCGCAGAGCCCTGAAGTCTCTGAGTGCACTCTGCCAAGTACCCTGTGTTGTGATGACATCAATGGGTTCTCTGCTGACCCCGCCCACTACCAACTGCTGGCTGAGCTTGGTGAGGAGACAAAAACTAATTTGGATTTACAAAAAAAGTTTTCTTAATGAAATTGTGTTTGTTCGTCAAAAGATATGGAAGTAGATGTGATGGTGATAAAAAGTACTGTTGCTGACAATTGTGTTTAGTATAACGGGAAATAAAACTTTTTTTTTTTTATCATACTTTTGTAAATAACTGTACACAAAATCAACTACCAGAGAAACTGGACATATTCAGCTTTAGCTACACCTATGATGCACGTAAATGAGTTGAACTCTGTTCTGTCTACTACTGTTAACCTTTCAGGAAGGGGCTTCAATAACCTGAGCCAGGTAAGCTTGGCATGCCATACTCCATCTGGCCAGTTGGTGGCAGTCAAGCACACCAACCTAGATGAGTGCACTGAAGAGGAGCTACTGCAGTTGATGGTGAGCTGACTTATCTGTAGTTGTATTGTCTTCTTCTGTTGAGACATTTTTAACACCTCCCCATTGGCCTTTTCTTGGATATATCTACGATTTCTAAATGGTTAACAATGGCTATTTCATTAATATTACAAACAGTATTTTAATGTTTTGTGAACAAACAAAAAAGCACACCTTCAACTGGGTTTTAATGATCATCTTGTCTGTGTGTGTGTGTGTGTGTGTGTGTGCGTGCGTGCGTGCGTGCATGTGGCTCCTGTTGTATACCCCATTGCTAGAATGAGATACTCCTATCCAGGCTCTTCCGGCATCCCAACCTACTGACCGCCCGCTTGGTGTTCAGTTCCTGCTGCCAGCTGTGGGTCTTAGCTCCACTCATGACCTACGGTCAGCCTCCATCTTGCCTCACCTTCACTCTGATAAGACGGATAAGACTATACCTGTCATGGAAGACCACCTTTTCATGGGACACTGTAATGCAGTGGTTCTCAATATCAACCATGAACGCCATTAAAATGCTTATTTCTAGTTACCTAGATAATACCATATACTACTAATTATGAAATGATTATAAATTATTTTCTAGAATGTTAGTGGGAAAGCTGTGAAACCTTAACCTTTCCCCTAACTCTCTCTCACACACACACTCACGCACACACACACACACTGCTCTAATCTCTAAATATTCTTGTTAAACAATTTCACTCAACCCCAACCCAAATCATTTAACATTAATTCATTATTAATTAATTCAAAGTCTTTGTGGGGGTAATCTTTATTGATTAATGTTATTGATATTATTATTATTATTATTATTATTATTGGCAAATATTTCTTCTTATATAATTATTTACATGTGTAAAATACTTGTTGTTGGCATGTGATGTAATTAGAAATAATAAACAATTAATCTACACCTAATGCCTGACCTTGGGCTACCTTATCAAGGTGAAACAAGGTAAATCTCTTGTAAAGCGTCTCATGCTACATCCAGGTTCTGCAGACACATTGCTGAGGACCTATTTTCCTGACGGAATGAGCGAGTCTCTGATAGCATACCTGCTGTACGGCACGCTGAAGGCCCTAGAGTACCTGCACCAGATGGGCTACGTCCACAGGTTAGTGGCACCAACCCCCTCGATATCAGGTTTAGTCAGACATGCCATTCATTCTACTTCCAGTCTCGAAGGGCTTCACAAGCATATTTCACACTACAGCTTGACTAAAAAACAAGCTAATTAGCTATTTAATTAATTCTGCAATGTCATAGTGCCACATTCTAATTAGCTAGTGCTAAACTAGCTAATGATGTGTTTGTTATGTGAGAGTTGCTGATTCTTTCCTCCCCTCAGAGGGGTGAAGGCCAGTCATATCCTACTGTCGGGGGAGGGCCGGGTCAACCTCTCCGGGCTCCACAGTGTTTACAGCATGGTGCGGGAGGGTAAGAGGGTGCGGGCGGTATTTGACATGCCCCATCACAGCCCCGCTCTCCTGCCCTGGCTGAGCCCCGAACTGCTGCGACAGGTCAGCCTTCTTTTACTCACTTTATCCACATCTTTCAAAATAAGAGCACGGCTTTGCTTTATATACCTTTTTTTTTTTATGTTTTACTTAGCCCCTGTTGACTGCTGTGTTGACTTTCTCACCAGGACCTGCATGGCTACGGTGTGAAATCAGACATCTACAGTCTGGGTATTGTGGCCTGTGAGCTGGTCAGTGGCAGGGTGCCCTTCCAAGACATGCCCCCAACTCAGGTAGTGACCACACACACACACACACACACACACACACACACACACACACACACACACACACATATATATCCTTATATATGACTTGACTTTTACCTTCACATTTATATTTCTCATTGGTTCACACTGTTCTCTACCCCCATTCAACACTCACAGAATCTTTTGGGGAAGGAATTAGGGCTTCTGGGGGCTCTTTACCATTGAAGGGTGCACTGTAGCTTTAATTATAGTGTTCAGGGATTATATATTTGATTAACTGGAAACACACACATTGTATACATTCTATTTTAAAGGCAGGGTTAGTCATTCTTGCTAATTTCGAGCTCAAATCAAAACAATATCACTGCGGAGGACATAGAAATGCATTGTGAAGCAAAATGTAGTACTACGGCTTTATTGATACGAGCGTTGTTCGCCACTTTGTTTATGTTCCTATTTACGGAGCCAGGGCTGTGTATAAGTATTGCATTATTGTTTCAGCATGAATAGAGAAGGGTAAACATGTGAAATGCAAGGAGATATTTGTTCAATTTGAAAAATGTTTATTAGCTTAGCATTTAGCTTGCGATAGCTGATAGATTTTTGCCTCTCCATGAACCATGTGATAGTTGAAAATGTCGAACTTCCATTGGGGTAACTCTCTCTTTCCATGGCTCTGGTCTAAACCCGTCTCTCCCGCCCTGCGACACTGTGGTCTTCAGATGCTGCTTCAGAAGCTGCGTGGCTCTCACTGCTGCCTGCTGGACGTGGCTCCCTACCCTCTGGGAGAGCTGGGTGGGCTCAAGCTGTCCCGCTCCGGCGTGGACTCCGGAATCGGGGAGAGCGTCGCCACTGGCAGCCTGACGCACGGCAGTGCTCCGCCCCCAGCCGCCGACAGACCTCAGAGCCCCGGGCCCAAAAACCACTCGGCCACTTTGCACCACCTGGTGCAGCTGTGTCTCCAGCAGCAGCCCGAACGCAGGTGAGTGACGGATGCTAATATGCTAACAAGCTTTGACGGATGCTAGCATGCTAACAACTGTTGATAGATGGGGCTTTTTTTTGAAGGGTGTACTGTAGCTTTAATTATCATGTTCAAAGATTTTATATTCGATTAACTGGAAACACACACACATTGTGTACATACTATTTTAAACTAACAAGCTTTTACAGATGCTACCAGCTACCATGCTAACAAGCTTTGGCAGATGCTACCATGCTAACAAGCTTTGATTGATGCATGCTAACAAGCTTTGATAGATGCTAGCATGCTAACAGGCTTTAATAGATGCATGCTAACAAGCTTTGATGCTTAGATGCTAGCACGTTAATAAGCTAACAAGCTTTTACGGATGCTAACATGCTAACAAGGTTAATACAGTAAAGTAGTAGCAAAATTTGAAAACGATTTGTTTGAAGATCTGTACACACACATTCACTTAAAACTAGGTTTAAGTACTTTTAATAAAAAAAACAGATGTGCATGTTTATTCATTCATGTGCCCTGCGTGTGCATTCACAGAATGGTGGTGCAGCTTTTGCTGAAAACAATTCCTTTCTGAGGAAATGAAAGGCAAAACACAAATTCTGCTGTTATGCATTTATAAAGGCTTACAGTACAATGTAATTATTTTGCCCAGAATTGGAGGGTTTGGAAGATGTAAATAATGAATATTATTATTATTAGATGTTTTTCTAAAATGTGTTTTTAAAATATGTGCGTGTTTCCATAGACCTTCTGCCTCCACACTGATGTCCCACGCATTTTTTAAGCAGGTGTGTTGTCATCATGTCATTATACAAATATATTTACCTAAAATAGAAACATGAATATTTATTGATACACTTGTATGTATATTAAGCTCTATTGTGAATAGGTGACAAACTACAACATACAATAATTGTAATACATTTTCAGAAATATTTTAATTTACTTACATAGTAAGTAATTTTGAAATGTATGATTTAATGATGATAATGAAATCATGTAAATGTTAGATTACCGTATATGTAAACCATTATCTGTCAGTCTTTCCGTCAAGTTTCATGATAGCTACAGTATAACCCATAAACACACATGCTGTATAAGTTGAGCTGTGTTGTTTAATAAACACACATACATTCAACTGTGTTGTATAAACACATAAGTTGAGCTGTGTGTTCTGTTCACGGTAAAGAGGAATGAGACTCCTCGCTATTACTGCATTTTACATGGAACACGGAATATGGCAAACCGGATATCATGTTAGTGGATGAGAGCAGGACGGCAACATTTTTTGTGACAAAAAAATGCTGGCGCCGGCAACGGCAAACAGCATACCGCTGAAAGTTTCAATATTGTACCTTTTTGCTGTCCTGCATTTACAACCGGATGTTCGTACTGTAGCTCCCTCACACACAGAGAAAACATTGACAACAAGAAGGTAATACTTTTGGTGCAACAACACTAGAGTACTCGATGGAACACAAAAATAATTACCGGTACATATTAACATTTGCCACTACATAATTGTATTGAATCTATTTTTATTAAAACAATGCAAACAACAAACAACTGCCAAGTTTTTGGACTTTTATGCCGTGCTGTCCTGAAAAGGTTTGCCGACTATCGTTTACAATGTTCCATGTGAACACACTTGAGCTAGGAGGAAACTCCCTCCTAAGTCTCATGTACCCATAACCACACCCATAATAACTTGAGCGGTGTTGTTCTGTTACAGGTAAACAGGCACACCAGAGACTCATTTCTAAGTCTCATGTACCCCGCTGTTCCTATCACAATCCCAGAGGACACAACGATCTCCTGCCCCCCGACTCTTTCCTGTCACGCCCCTGTATCACCAACCATCACATCCATCGACGGAGCGTGGGATTTTTCCTAACCCTCCCCATTTCTGACCCCCCAATTTTCTACAAATCTTGAATAGCGAGCCAAACACAAAGACAATCAAAGCAAAGCAATGAGGCCAAAATCGACTGTGCTGTTTTTCTTCCATTAACCCGACTGAGCCTTTTTTTCTTATGAACAATTGTTCTTATTTTACAAGTGTTTATATGTTATTGACATTTGTCACGGGTGTGAATAGGTTCGGTGGGTTGTCAAGGTGAGTGAAAAAGTTCTGCTCTGAAATCATCTCATCGTGAAGAAGTGCCACAGCGAGCATGGATCAACTTATCACTGGTCTTCCACTGTGGCACAAAGTAATTAGTTAACCTTATCTTGTATTCAGACTGTGAAGTAAGGGGTGGGGTTTGGGGGGTGCATTGTTATACATCCATGATAGAAAAAACAAATTAAACTAATGTGTAAAATAAGAAAAGAAATATCACAAATGTGCACGTTATCTTCCAGTGTTGTTATGAATTTGAATTAAGCATTATGCTTACATACTGTATTTTTACTTGCAATAATGTCAGTTTTAGAATTAAATAGAATAGAATTTTGGGGATCATGTTTAGATCATATATTCCACAAATGTGTGTTATAAACAAGATAAGATGCAAATAATGGGTTCTGAAAATGGGAGTATGGGAAATAAGATGAAGTTAAAGTGTGTCTGATAGATTATAGCCTATCCAACCATGAATTCCCAATCCGGACCACCAGAGATATTCACTTTGTGACCACATGTCCATCACTGTCTCCGATAGAGCAGCACCTGCAATCTGACCATAGTATTCTATCTGTGACATAGTGTACTGTATATGTTAGAGATGTTATGGTACATATCAAATATGGTAGCTGTATGAGCCTTATATACTGTAGATGTCTTATAAACAAGCAATATATGTATTCACTTTGTAAAATGCCCTTAAGACCTTTTGTTTTATTTGTGTCTGTGTGTAGGTATTCACATTGTGTCTTTGAATTAGTGTATACAATTCAACATTATTTTTTTTGTTTACATAGCCTAGGAACATATTGTCTCAGTTTTTGACTGAATAATAATTCACAATACTTAATTTACTGTCATCATTTCATAAGTCCTACCTCTAAATTAGCATTGTGTCAAATGGATGTAAATGAATGTTTTTATATACACACACATGTATAGATACGTGTGTGTGTGTGTATATATATACATAATTTTTTTTATATATATATATTTTTTTAATCATAACCATGTAGGCTAATTTATTTGAGTTCCATCGGTGACTGTGAAAGGCATAATCATGGGGAAGTGATACAACTGCTGAATAAAGGTCGACAGGACAGGACAGAAGCACACAAGTAGAATCCTGCCTCCTGGCATGGCAGCATGTTCAGCACTAGCCTCAGAACCTATAGATTGATGCTCAGAAACCAGATCATGGATGAATTATAGTTATAGAATAGGCCTATAGGCTAGTTGTTCTGTACACGCCTATCTTTTCATCCACAAAGCGTGTGTGTGAACATATTTATTATATGTGTGTATGTATGTGTTATATGTGTGTATGTATAATACACACACATACACACCCACACCCACATATATTCTTGTCACTGTTATGAACGTGAACATGGTCGGGTCATACAGGTCGTGGTTGGGAGAAAGAATCCGGTGATTATTAGTGTGTACTTTTTACTTTTTTCTCTAGTGGGCAGTAGACTACTACAAAAAAACACCGCCTTTCGCTCCACATCGACAACGTAAAGAACATAAAACTGTCGTGAAATAATATGTAACAAATACGTTAGTGTTATAAACATTTATACTTGGATTTCATTAAAAAATAAACCCATTTTAAAAAAAGTCACATTGTCCTAATAAATGCCAATTTTGAGAAGTTTAGAGGATTATTGTATACATAAAATGCAGAGAAGTGTATGCGTATCCGGTGTTTGTACAAATTAAAAGTCTTAAATAAAACTCTAATACATCATATTTGTGGCATACTTATTTTTTCATTTATTACGTTAAATGAATAAATCAATACAATCAGTGCTACTACATCATACATTAGTCTATATGCTGATATTCTGTACAGAAAGTCCGTAGAGGTGAATGTCCAGAAGTGAACTGTATTTTGTAAAGGACAATGATCTGTATGAATATATTGGGACTCTACTTTGAAATTGTACCGGAAAGTGATTTGGAACTTTGCGGTTGACTTGTGTTCACCGATTTGCAAGAAGTATCCAAACAACGTCAGTAACAGACAGTTGTTTCCTCGTACACAGGTGAGCTCATTTAAATTTAGTACGGTTTTACCACGTCTTATTACATACTTATATGTGCTCGTCTTACATAATAACAGAAAATTAAATATGAACAGGTCCGCGAGGTTAAGGCAATTATAACATTTGCTCTTATGTCACATGAGTAGGGTGAAGCTAAAACATCTTTTTGACAGCTAGCTGGAAGCTAACCAGCGTCGCCAGGTACCGTACTGGGTGATACTATCCGCGAAACGCTCCACAGATCCCACAGCACCGGTGACGCTGGTTAGGGTTTTACTTTTGCAACATATGCCAGAAATTATGGTGTAAGGTTTCTCGTCCAAGCAAGAAGTAAGCTCTCTGTTCTCGTCTGCAGAAAACACCACGGCATATTGTATACTACTGAATGTATTGCTTCAGTCGTGGTTTTCTGTAACATCTTTATACCTATTTGTGTGTGTATTCGTGCTGTTGTGTTTTAGGGCGCACAAGGAAAGGCTTCCCTGAGCTCATGTGAAGGCAAAGGAGTTAAACAATCTCTCCAGCCTTCCCGATATAACTGTGGGAACCAGGGGCTCCAGCTGCTCCTTGTCCTCACAACTTGGAAACATGGAATAATTTTTGATATCCATTAATATCATGCAACAATATACCTCCATTCCTGCAATCTCTGTTTACTAAACAGAAACTGTATTCCCCCTCCCCCACGCTGTAATATTAGTCAAGCAGCACTTGGATAATGGACTGTCTTACAGTCAGCCGGTAAAAATATAGACGGCATGATGGAGAAACCGGAGAAGTGACCTCTGTCGACACTACGGCCTGTGTGGCGGGTATACCGCCGCGCATCGGCGCAATGGCATCCAATGAAAGATTGTACGAAGTCTGGATGCTGTACTGCAGCAAGGTAAATGCATCTCATAGCTGTTTATGAGCGTTAAGGCACACTGTCTGTAATTCTGTCCCAGCTAAGGAAATTACCTACCATGGTGCGAATACATACTGTTCCAGTTGTCAATGCTTGGGCAGACTGAGGTTGTATACATTTGAAACCTTGAGCTCTCCACCAGGTTTCCCCAAATGATTTTTGAAAGACAGACTGGTGAAGAGATTCAGTGTCATGTTGTCCACAATCACACACACACATCATTGTATGAAGGACAAACCTGGCACAGGACTGAAGGAATAAATAGAGGTGGACTGGCTTGAGTTAGCAGTAGGTTAGTATCAGCCTCTTCCGTCCATTAGCACTACGTCACATAAGCAACTGTGCTGAATATCTCATATACCCACGTAAGCTTGACAACTTTCCGGAAGTAAGGAAGTCGATATTCATTGGCTGTGTGCATTGTCACTCACAATGTCTGTATCTGTAATTCTGGTCTGACACTAGAGCAGTACTCTTATTTACTAATTTCAGTAGTTTATTTTAAGCAGTAACAGTAGCCTACTTATCTAACAGATAATACCTGAAAAAAGGCTCTGCAAGACTAGCAGTATGTTCATTTTAAATGTGAGCGAATTACACCCGCTGAGCTCTTCTGCATGTGAGCCTAGCTGCAGTCACACAGGGATGTATCCCTCCCAGGAAAACACACACACAGACATTCTCCATACAACGGAGATGTTTGACAAGCACGCAAGCACGTGTGTCCATTTTGATGGCGTTCTGTAACTCACAGCTACCCCGACATTATTGCGGTTTTTCTTTTTCTTTTATTTTCTAAAGCACTGTCACTATTGCACGCCCGTCACAGTCACTTGAGAAAATGCCAGCAATTTCAGTGAGCATGCACACACACACGCACTGCCTTTGTTCCGTAGAGGAAGGACTACTTGCATGGACTAAGCAATACGCTGTGAGAACGGATCGTTAATGGCATCCGTAATTTCATCCTCCCTGTGGGCCACTCGTCCACCTTTCTCCTGGCGGTGTGTGTGTGTGTGAGCGTGCGTGCGTGTGTGTGCGTGTGCGTGCATGTGCGTGTGCGTGCATGTGTGTGTGTGTGTGTGTGTGGAGGAGAGGGCACGTTGTTTATAGACATTTATGTCTCTTTCCCTCATTTACCAAACTGTCAGTTATCGGCTGTAGGGGTGCCTTTTAATGTGTGTGTGTGCAGGCACACGACGAGTGCTGGTTGCCTAGATACGTTGTCAGCAGGGAGAACCTCCAGTCACATGCGCTGAACGATCTCAGGAATGTCTCCGTGTAAGGGGCCAGTCTCTCTCCTACAGACTGAGGAACCCCTATGCCTTGGACCAGGGTTGTTGCCCCCTGTCCCCCCCCCCCCCCCCATCCATCCCCTTCCCCCTCCGTTATAGCCTTCGACCTGCACAGCTGTTATCTCATCCTGTTGTTTCTCTTGAGGGGGGTGGGGGGTTTCAGGGCCAGCAGTTTGACTGCTTTTAAAACGTTCAATAACAACTCTGTTAGGCTTTGCACCAACGAGTCAGGCTGCTGCAAGCACACAGTATGCTATCAGCAGCTGTCGTCCTGATTCGATGGTCTAAAACATGAGCTGAAATTGAGCAAAAATGTACGCGTTCCATCAAACAAATGGATAGAAAATAAGTACAACATGACCACGGTGTTCACTGCCCCTCCCCTTGTAATACACCCATCACGCGACACCTCGTGCCTTCCCCGGTGCGTGCCGATTGGCCAGGCAGGTGCTGGCGCCCGTGTTGGCGACAGTTATAGGAGGGAAGCTGCTCTTCGGGCTCCGCCAGCCAGAAATTAACCAGGCAAGCGCCTCGCATTACGCTGGGCACCTCCCGCACACCTGCCCGCTTCCCCAAACCCATTGTTGTGAATCTACAGCTCATTGTTCCTACTGTACGCCCGGCCCGTGGTAGATCACGCCTCCTCCTTGTACGCTCCCACGTAGGATAACGGAGGTGGCTTCCTCCCATGCCAGCCGTTTTCTAATGTGTTTAAACCCCAGGTGCTGGGTCCTGGCTCGCTCCCTGTCCTCCCAATGCGTGGTGGTGGGGGGGTCGTGGGGTGGCTGTCCCTGTTACATAACCAGCGGCTCTCTAAGCCCGCCTGTCAGCGGCAGCACGCACCACAATGCAAAAGGAGGCTGTTTATTTGTGTGTAGCGGTACAGCAAATCCTCTACCCCCGCATTGCATTAGCCTACCGCTTTGAGTGGCTTTATAGTTTGTTACTGGCAATAGTCTAATGCAGTGCAGATTTGAACAGTTATGAAATGATGGTAATTACTTATGTTTTATGTGTTGTATGTCATTTATTACAGGTCGTTGGTATTTCTTTTCCTTTAGTAAATTAACAGTAATGAGCTGCTAACGAAAAACCACCCCCTTTTCATTCAACAACAAACGCATTTGGAAACTGTAAGCCGTTGGTGGTTTCATAAAGTCTTATATTGGCATCCCAATGTTACGGCTCATATCCTCGCCATGTCCAACACAGCCCTCAAACCAGGGATGTCTGCTGGGATTAGTGCATTGGGATTCTGGCCCGTTTGAGCCCCAACAGCTTGCCGTTAGCTCAGTCAGTTAAGGCACACATAAACGATCGACAGAGGAGACGGCAGGAGATGATGGGGCAACTGACTTAAAGGCAGGGTGGGGAGTGCTTCAAAAGTGGTAGCTTTAAACTTCTTTATGCGAGGAATGAGAGATTGCTGGCGTCTGTTCCGAGCTTGTACAGTCTAATCCCCACAGTGACGCTCACACACATGCACGCACGCCTGTGCTCTGGAGTGTCATTCTCTCTTCTCCTTTCACCCTGTTATCTCTGTGCTCTCTATCTCTCTCTCTCTCCCCCCTATTTTCTTTACCATAACAATTATGTCATTGGGACTCCATGTTAGACACACCCAGTGTGGTTTAAGCCCCTCCCACCAGCATCTATAAATACACGTCTACCCCACCGACAGTGACATCATGGCCGGAGAGCGTGTCTGTTGAAGCCTGTGGGGCGTGGATGTCAGACCGGGTCCAGTGCTAAACCCAGGCATGCCCTAACCGGAGGGAGTGGACCGATTACACATTGCGGTTACTGCGTGGCCACAATGCCACTTCCGCCCCTGGGCAGACCAGGTCACCCACACCAACTGCCACGCCTGTCTGGGGTCTGGAAGGGGGGGCCGTGGCAGGGGTGCTGGAGTCCAAAATTGCTGGTTGCACTGCAGATGGTGGATGGCAGTTTGTGCAGTGTAGATGGCTAAAGCGAGGCCTGGTGCTGCTTTAAGAGGCCACGAGCCAGGACAGATGAAACACACCCTGCTGGAGCAAGAGATGGCATGCAGAACACCGTGCATGGAATCCCAGAAGCCCTAGAGATTGAATGAACAAAATGAACATTTGTTTTTGTTTCCTGGTTGCAGTAGCCCACCTGGCATGCCAGATGAATTGTTGTCACAACTCCATCTGGGGAGCCGTACATTGAAACTGTTTGTGAATGGCAGGTACTTGGTCGCTTTATCTGTCGGCACACCTAAGCCACGCCCGTATAGCTATAAACACGACGCTGATTGGTAAGTTCAGTTGCTACTCGGACGCAAAATGATTCCCAGTTTTTCCAGACTGATTCTCACGGCGAAATTAAACTAAAGCTCGCGAGACCATCCTGATCTCAATCCTGTGGTATCTTTTTTATATATATATATATATATATATATACACACTGCACAGAGAAAAAGGTTGATGGCAGCGATTTGATTTCAGAGGCGTATATTTTGTAGGGTGGGGGGCACCAAATTACTGCCAGACATTTCATGCACCCTCCCCCTCACAGTCTCTGGACATGACTTCTCATTAGGTAGAGTGGGCTGTATTGATCTGTGCTTCCCACAGCCTCCAAGCGCCCATAGGTGCACAGCAGGTCTATAGTAACTCGGGTCACGTCTTACTATATAGCCTATTATACCTCCACCTTCTCACAGTGCACACACTCTCCTGCGACACACGACAAGCAATGAAAGAGCATTGGTGTTATAGGTGCCTGACTATTATGTGTGAATGTGGCATTTGGAAAAGATGTGTGTCGAGCCTATGTGGCGCTCCATGTTGGAGGTCTGGGGTGAGCAGCGGCCCTTCCTAAGAGCCGGGTGTGTCATGTCGGCTGCTTCTCGCTCCAAGCCCTCAACGGGCATCTGTGCTCCGTGGCGGTGCTCTGAAAGGGGGCCATTCTTTGACGCGCATGCCGCCACGTGCACAAACCCACACACACACACACACACAAACCCTGGCTTGCAGTCACTTCAGTGCTACAAACAGGCTCTTGAAAGAGCCTGTCTCTCATTCTCCAGTCATTCTCTCTCTCTCTCTCTTATTTCTGCTGTTGTGAATCAACTAGTTATTCATTTTTGTTGAATGCGTTTTATGTAAATAGATTTTATTTTATTTTAATTTCATTATGAAAGCTTACAAATATGTCTGCTTTATCATACCGTAACGTCATAAATGAGATTCCTGTTAATTCTCGTCCATTCCTCACAGCTAATTCCTGTGGATAGTTTCCACCTTTTGAATATTCCCAGGATGTTACATCCCTAGACACACTCACTGATATTGTGTGTGTGTGTGTGTGTGTGTGTTTGTGTGTGTGTGTGTGCGCACTCAAAACATGCGGGCTACACATGACACGCATGCTTCCAACCAGGCCATGCCCTTCAGTCTCCAGCTGTGACTCCATTTCAGATGTTTCATCCATCATCTACCTTTTCTCCTCTCTCGCTCTCTCCCTCTGTATCTCTCCCAACATGCATGCACGCATGCACACACGCAAACACACACACGCACGCACACAGCAGACCAGAGTCCCTTGGTTGGTTCTGATGATCTCACTAGGAATTCCAGAGAGCTGGTTTCCTGCTTGCCGACGGTCTTGGCTAGTTCCCATTGTGACATGCACACAGAAGCCCACAGCTGCTGTGGTGTAGCAGCGAACTGAACCCCCCCACCCCCCCTTCTCTCGCTAAAAAAAAAAAAAGAA
>JAODUH010036596.1:0-21444 GCA_027564835.1 Typhlichthys subterraneus
GAGATAATCTTACACAGGGATCTCTTGATCAGCCCCCAGGCTCTTCCTGCAGCATCTGGTTATCTAATCTCAAAACCCACAAAGGCAAGCCTTAGGTAAAATGTAGTTAAGAGTTTCTGTTAAGAAATGTAAATGGAAGCATACAAAGGCAGTTTCCAGATCATAAACACAATACTTATACAAAGTAAAAGTAATATATAAGATTAAGTAAAAATCTGCCATTACAGGCTGTTAGAGCAGCGGGGCTTATGTGCAATATTAACATACTGCATGGGCCAAAACTCCTTCTGTATCTCTAACTGCTGACCATTTCATGCAGCTGTCTGTGTGTGGGCGCGTGTGTAGTCCATTACCACTGCAGTAATTCACATCTTTAGTAGTATACAGTAACTACAGAATAGATGTCATTCACTCATATTGATCCATGGACAGACATGACACGTCAATATGTTCTCTGGGGATTCCGAGGAGACAACTTTTACACTTTACTACTACAACATTTGGTCTTATGAGTTCCTGTAACACCCACCACGTCACCATGCCAACGGTCAGCGCACCCCCTCGTTCCATCATGCTGGTGTCCTGTGCACCAGGCTGCGTCCACACACACACACACACACACAAACACACTGTGTGCACCTGTGTGGGAGGGTATATGCGTTAGCTTTAGTTAACATAATAGCTTTGGTCCTCCATTGTTTGCAGGTCCATCAGATCTGTCTGGTTGTACGCACGTTATGCTGTGTCTCTGTTACTACTGAACACTGGCAGAGAGCCAGCGTGTTATTGAACGTTATTAAGGAACGTTCCACTCTCATTTCCATGTCTCCATTGGAATGCGCCTGCACTGACCCTTCAAACTGTGACAGTTCCAGAGAAATAAGCAGAGTTGTCTCAGTGTTCCCACTGTGATTGTGACAATGAACAGCTATGCCTAGATTGATTTTGGTCGCCCAAAACTAGGTTTGTTGTTTAACCTTTGATTCTGTTTATAACATTTTGACTGAGTAGTGTTTCTCTATTCTTGTGTGTGTGTGTGTGTGTGTGTAGTATTCACTGTGTAACGAACCCCTGATTGAGCTGTCCAATCCTGGAGCAAGCGGCTCGGTCTTCTACCTAACCAGGGACGACGAGTTCATTGTGAAGACCGTCATGCACAAAGAGGCGGAGTTCTTACAGAAACTGTTACCTGGATACTACATGGTGAGAGATTCACACACACACCATACGTCAATATATTAGTTACACATATACGCACGCACACACACACACACACACACAATCACGCTGAAGGCCCTGGTATAGTGAAATGTGTGGCCTCGTGCAATGCGGATGCAGACCTCCCTATTAGCACTGCATCTAAATCTGTGTGTGTGTGTGTGTGTGTGCGTGTGCGTGCGTGTGTGTGCTATCACACACCTCACCAGCCTTGCTTGTGTCACATGTGCATCACTCTCGCTTGAATTCAGATGCTGTGCTCTCCAAATTCTCCTATGAACTTGTCCGTTTACATTTAATTCAGGTTTACATAGATCTTTTCCCTGGAGCGTGGCGACCACTCCAAATAAAGTCCTGACACCTGTTGGTCCTAGACCTCAGACTGATGGTTAGTAGGTAGTATAAATCATTATATGCAAAGTCAAGACATATAAGAAAGCAGATAGGCACTAATTAGCCACACTCTATAATGGTGATGACTTTGGGACGGTGCTGTGATGCATGCTCCTGCTTTGGGTTGGAATGCAGCCCTTATCGGCCACTTTACCTCAAAACATATATCCTTAACAGAGCCTTTAATGCATGTGCACCATCCGGTGTGTGTTGCCATGGTTACAATCAGCCACATGTCATCCACAGCTGACTTTAGAGGGTTGGCTGAAGAGGCTGGTTGAGGAGAGTGGGTGGGGGGGGGGTAGAACAGTCATATAACATGACTGCCACTTCTCTCCGAAGCCTACGATTCTCCATCCACCTCTCTGCACACCCTGCTTTCGCTTTTATGCTTCTCCTGCTGCAGGAGCACTGCCTGATTATACTGTATGTGTTGCCCATCTCTAGCTGTCGTTTGTCCAATCCTGTGTCTTCCTTTCCTGCTTATGTATTCTGTTATTTTCAGCTCCTCACGTGGCTTGGTGTGTCACTGCTGTGCCCTCTCCACATGAACAGAAGGGTCATGCCTGGCTTAAGGCAGGGACCTCTCTCTCTCTCTCTCTCTCTCTCTCCCTCCATCATTGTGTCTTTACCTCTCTCTATCTCCCTTTCCATCTCCACTTGACTGTGTCTTAGCTAAAGGTCACTGAACCCGATCCATTCCTCCGGTCTCCACCAAGTGCAGTGTTTGATTTCCTTGACATCTCAGGCCCGCCGTAGTCTCTCTCTGTGTCTCATTCTCTCTCTACTGCTTTTGTAGTCATTACCACCACCTACAGTACAGCATGCCTGCGCTTCCCCTCTCATTTGGCTAATGGGTCCGTCTATGCTGGCTGGCTTGCCAAGGTCAAAGCAACGGTTTTACAGATCACAGCCACGATTGTTTAGACGGACTACTGAAATGTTAAGCCGAGATCGAGAGACTGGTTAGAAAGTGGCCACTGTTTCATAAAGAAAACGACAAATAACGATGAGGAATTATTCCTCGGCAGGTTCCAGTCCAGTTTCTCTCTGGATACATTGTATTTACCCTCAGTATTTTTGCTATACACCACTCCACATCCAATAGCCTATACTTTAAATAGTGTTTAATTCCATCTGATTGCGTGACATTCAACATCCCCAGAACCTGAACCAGAACCCTCGCACGCTGCTTCCCAAGTTCTTCGGCCTGTACTGCGTGCAGTCGGGGGGGAAGAACATCCGCGTGGTGGTGATGAACAACGTGCTGCCGCGCGTGGTGCGCATGCACCTCAAGTACGACCTGAAGGGCTCCACCTACAAGAGGAGGGCCTCAAAGAAGGAGCGGGAGAAGGCCAGGCCCACCTTCAAGGACCTGGACTTCATGCAGGACCTGTCAGACGGGCTGATGCTGGACCAGGACACCTACAACGCCCTGGTGAAGACCCTGCAGAGGGACTGCCTGGTGAGAGGGACGCACCGTGGGACCACTGTGTGTGTGTGTGTGTGTGTGACCATCCTGATCTTGCGAGGCTAGCATAGCACAGCACTCTGGGGGAAAGACAGTTAGCTGAGAGAGACCGATAGGATGTGTTCGATCAGGGGAAACCAGCAGCACCCATCTGGGGGCAGGTACGCGGCCGCTTCAGGACGTGCGGCAGAATGGAGAAAAGCAGGAGCATGGAGCGCAGTGCGCTGTTGGGAGCGGTTACAGTGTTTGAGAGGATTTGGCTCCCCTGGCTGCTCTCACAATAAATTAGCACTTTGTTATTGCAAGTAATGAAACGGTGTATGGGCTGCTAGCAGGCCACCCTCTCATGAATCTTCAGCTGTGTGTGTGTGTGTGTGCGTGTGCGTGCGTGCGTGTGCGTGTGTGTGTGTGTGTGCGTGCGTGTGCGTGCGTGCGTGTGCTTTGTCTCAGCGGGTGTGTCTGCTGGGGAATTACGTGGAATTGGCCATTTGGTGTCAGTAATAATAATGAATGAATATAATGGGATTAAATGAATAATACATTACTTATGCATTATATATTTGAGCTTGGCTTGGTGCGGTTGTTGAAAACACACAACTAGTTTCAGTGTCAAGCCCTTGGTGTTTACAACAGCAGCAGTGCTCAAATCTCTGTGTGTGTGTGTGTGTGTGTGTGTGTGTGTGTGTGGCCGGCCCCAAAGGTCCTGGAGAGCTTTAAGATCATGGACTACAGCCTGCTGCTGGGGGTGCACAACATCGACCAGGCGGAGCGGGAGAGGCAGATGGAGGGCTGCCAGGGAGACAGCGACGAGAAGAGACCCATGGCCCAGCAGAAAGCCCTCTACTCCACAGCCATGGAGTCCATCCAGGGAGGAGCTGCCTGCGGAGAGTCCATCGATACTGACGACACGTGAGTTAGGCTGGGAGTCAGGATGCCTAGTGTGTGTGCAAAGTAGCTCCATCCCAAGCCTCCGCCCCTTTTTACCTGTCCTCCAACAACAGTTAGGCATTTGTTGAATCCGGCAGACACCCCGTCAACTGTTTTCCTGTAATAGCCTGTACCAGAGCCATGGAATTTGAGAGTTGCGCGCCAATGGAAGTTTGACATTTTTAACGGTCACATGGTTCACGGAGAGACAAAACCTATATGGCAAAACAGTTCCAGGAAGTGCTTGGTTGGCAGTGCTTGGTCGATATACAGATATATAACTTAATTTTTTGGTAATTAGATAAGAATACCACCATTAGAGGGGGAACAGCCTTCGGCAAGCTCACTGCTGCAGAAATCTGTCCCCCTTTATATACATTAAATGCAATTGGTGAAAAATTAAATGCAATTGGTGAAAAAAACGTCAAAATAATTTTGCTAGCATATCGTGACACCTACAGTAGTATGTTTGCAAAATAGCATTTGAATTAATTGATAAGAATACTACCATTAGTGAGGGGGGAGAGTTTTCGGCAACTTACTGATGCCGATATCTGTCCCCCTCTATATAAATTGAGTGCAAAGTATGAAACATAAAAACATAAAAAACATGCTAATAAAATGAGAATAACACACTAATAACACCCGCCGTGCAACACCATAGTCTGTGTATAAGATACAACAGATGTAGGTTTCTGAAGCCATGATGCTTGCCTCTTTTAGGCATGTGTTAAACCCCTTACAAATTAGCTGGGCTCTGATATCCCTGGTTGTAAGATTAAGAACCACTTTGCTAGAGAGAGAAGATAGAGAGGGCAGAGAATGTTCTGCAGTAAAGCATGGTCTGCTCCCGTTAGATACTCTCACTGCTCTCCGTCTCAATAAACCGAGGGCAAACGATGGCAGGTTGCCTTGATTGCAGATGTAACTGCAGTATATACAGCAGTGTCCTCTCCTCTCCCTGGTATGCTAGGAGAAGCCAACTGCTTTATATCCATTTGTCTGCCTAGGATGGGGGGTATCCCAGCGGTCAATGGTAAAGGGGAGCGTCTCCTCCTCTACATTGGAATCATTGACATCCTGCAGTCGTACAGGTAAGCGCTCACGTGACTATGGCACCACACAGCTATCTAAGGCCCCGATCACACCGGGACACGTTGCTAAAGGCGCGGCCGCTTCAAAAGCGCGTTGATAAACCCCCGATCACACCGAGATGCGTTGCCTGTGCCGAAGAGAACGGATGCCTGGGCCAACTGTCACATTGACGAACAGCGCGACTCCGCGCCTTGCACTGAGAAATTAAGGATATTGGAACTTTTCTGCGCGTCCAAACAACGCTAAAACAAACATGAAGCGCGGCGCCATAAAAAAGTGCATGTCAGTCTCGCCGTACCATAGGAAAACAAGCTAGCGACGCGTTTCTAGCGACGCGTCTCGGTGTGATCGGGCCCTAATAGGACATTTATGGTTTCACTATTATAATTATATCATATAGTCATATCATATAGGCAAACTGTGATGACACATTATTTTGTAACCATAGGGATCTGATGTACAGTAGGTATCCATTATATTATAAACCCCTGCAGGGAGATGCAGAGCTAGCTTTGAAGATACATATGGGGTTGAACACAGCTGAACACATGCAGAATTAATTAGATAATACTCCTCCTGCATCGCGACAATATCATTTGAGACCGTGCATTAATAAGGCTCCCTTGGCGCAAGTCTACAGGCATTTTGCACGTTAATATTTTCCCATGACCCTAATACATAAATCCATCTGTTTGACTAGGCTCATCAAGAAACTAGAACACACGTGGAAGGCTTTGGTTCACGATGGGGTGAGTTTCACTTTAAATAGCACACATTACACTGACAGCCAAGACATTGTGCACAGACAGGATAGATTGGATGGATGTGTATGTTTAGCAAAGACACACACACACACACACACAGAGAGAGAGAGAGAGAGACACACTGACATGTCAGTGTATGGCAGCATTCAGTACACACTGTAACACATCTAATATTAATATAGATCCACATACATTTGGCAGGCCTGTGTTACTGGACTGTCTCACATACTGTGTATACTGTACACTCAAATGTGTCGTTGTGAGAGTACAAGGCTTAGTCTTTTACAATTAGGATACATTTGGGACATGTTTATATAAGCGACCATGAATGCTAGCATTAAGGAGCTGGTAGGATTGAGGGATCTTGCTCAAGGTTGCTTATAGGTAGGCTGGACAATGGTCATGTTAGGGATCAAACCCAGGTCTTTTCGGCGGTGACCCTAATCTCTAGCCTAGACCATCCAAGTGTTTTTCTGCTAATTTAAATTAGAGCTGTGTTATCATGTATCGTGTTACTTAGTACATGTGATGGTTATATTGGGATTTCCACAATCATTATGGTGTAATGAAAACATAAGTCATTGTTCACCGTGGCTAATATGTTTGGACCTTATAGCTGTCAAGATGGCTGTATTCCTGTAGCTCTAACAAGATGTTAAATCATGTGCCCCTGAGGAAATAATCATTTATTAAGCAAACTTTCATTGTTCTTTAAGTACTCATTAAGCATACTTTAAGTACTCATTCAGCATTCTTTAAGTACTCATTAAGCATACTCGAAGCTTTCCCAATACAATCGTGAAGCATTCCACATCTTGCTTTTGGCAGAGGTGTGCTTGCATGTTTTGTTAGACTGAGAAGTCTAACGTAAGAAAGCGTTTTCCTCTGTTTGGCCTACATGTACACAGTACCAGTGGCAGGCTGCTCCTAATATAGAATAGTTCTTCTCTCTTTCTGTCTGTCACTCTGTTTTTTTCTCTCTAATCGCACACCATCACTCCCACTCTCTCTCTCTCTCTCACACACTTTCCTCTCTCTCCCGCAGACACACAATATGTGTGCCATGGCAACTCTGTAATAGCCTCTGCCTGGTGTGCGTCACAGTCGCTGGTCACAAGGGGACCCGACTCTTGACACTTTTTGAGACGAAGCGGCAAATCCACATACATTGTGCTCTTGCTAGTGAATATGCTGGATACATGGATAAATGCTGTATGACATTCATCCTGACGTCTCTTGCTGGACGTCAAGAGCTTCTGTGACGTCTTTCACAGAAGATAAAAGCATCTGCCTGGAGACGAGCTCATTGACGCGGTTGTGTATCAGCAGAGTCGGTGGACTGCCCAAATTGTCGTTTGCTTTAATAATTTCTACTTTTTGTTTTCTTTTTGCTTTTCTCTAATCTCTCATCAAGTTGCAATATATTTGTCTCTCCCTCCGTCCTCTCGTGAGTCTGAACCAAACACCAAGTGTCATCTGTCAGTCAGGTGGCAGCACGGCCTTGGGACATGAATAATGCAGCGATTACATTAGTCTGTGGCCTGGCCAGTCTGTGTCAGGCTCTTTACCTGTCTGTTGTGTTGGCCCACAGAGAAGCATCGCTGAAATGGGACAATGTGGGATTCATAAATAAATAGATGACTTCAAATGACTATGGTCCCAAGTGCTTTCTATGGGTCAGCAGAATAACCAGATCAGAAAAAACAGAGAATGAGATTAGTCAAAGTGTCCCAGAACTGTGAATTTAATGAAGATGAATCGATGTGAAGAACACTCTGGATTGATCCTGTTTCCCTCATACCTGTCTCTCTTTCTCTCTCCCATTCTCAGGACACGGTGTCCGTTCATCGGCCTGGCTTCTATGCAGACAGATTCTTCAAGTTCATGAGCAACATGGTTTTCAAGAAGAGTTCCTGTGAGTTCGTGCAGAGCAAGCAACGCTGCCTTACATAGTCACATAGTCTGTGTCAGGACTGAAATGCCAGGCCTTTTTGTCCTTTTTATGGCCGAGCTCTGCCCGGAAAATGAGATTACTGAATACCTTATTAGGTTCTGCTTAATGCCATGTGTGAGACATACAGCCGTTGGATTCTCAGACAAGAAAACAGAGAATCACAGCATTCCCCTGTCTGATACCTGTACTGACTGACCTTTCACCCCTGTCACAGGGAACCCTTGTTACCCGGGTCTTAGGGATGTTCACGTTCTGCGCTCATATTAGAGTTTTGAATAGGCCTGACGTCCAAGGAACCTCAGAGATGTTTGGTCCTCTCATTGAAAGGACAGCAGCCCTGTTATTGCTCACATTGCTAACACATTAGTTACAAACCACGCGTGTTCTCGCCCCAGAGCTCCTTATCACATAATAATAAGCCACGTCCCTGTGTTTATTCTCCCAGTGCTTTGTGTCACCCCTTCAGCACTGAAGTCGTCCCCTTCCAAGAAGGGCCGCGTGTCGCTAACGGTGCCCAAGTACCCGGGTCCTGGGGCGGCCTGGTCCGCCTGCCAGCTGCCCTTTGAGAGAGACGAGAACATCTACGATCTGAGAGGAGCCCGCAGCTTCCCGACACTGGAGGACGAGGGTACGCACGCACACACACACATACAGTGTGTACTGTATATACTGTACTTTATATTGGTAGTTGTTATTTTTTTTTTGGTGGGTCAGTAATGCACACTGAGCAGATCCCTGTAAAATGGTCAGTGTGAGCCACTGTAATGTCCTCCCCCCCCCCCCCCACACACACACACACACACATACACACACAGGGCGGCCAGACGTCCTCTCCTGCACCCCTCCATCTTTTGAGGAGGCCACCACCGCATCCATCGCCACCACACTCTCCTCCACCACCTCCCTGTCCATCCCAGAGCGGTCGCCCTCCGACACGTCAGAGCACCCCCGCTACAGGTGTGTGTGCACTACACACACACACACAAAGATGCAGCTGAACCCTGTTTCTAACTGGTCACAATGAACCGATGGGAATCTACACGTCTCCTCTGTGTCCATACAGGAGTCATAGGGATGTACATGTCTTACAGACTGCACATGTTCAGCATATTCATATTATAGTAACTCACCTTGCTTTGCCTAACCAGAGCTGACGTTTGGTTGAAACTCAAATATTTACAGCCTGTACTCAGGATATATGAGCTGTGAATATCCTATTCCATATAGTATACTATGTGTATGTATTACCCCACACACATACACACACCCCACTATAAGTGGCTCAACCCCTTCATAGTCCCTACCACATCACAGGTCTTACAGAAGGCTCACTGTATATTTACACTTTTCTCCATCTTTGCCCTCAGGAGACACACCCAGTCACTCAGCCATGATAACAGGCAAGTTTTGACTTTGAAGAGAGATTTACATTCTATGAATATGTAAACAATTTATTCATTTATTGGTTTTATTTTTTAGTATGAATCATTTTAATAAATTTAATTTTTCTTGGTTTTAAGTATGATTTTTTTTTCTTCTTTTTTGTCGATTCTTTTCTAATCGATTAACTGATTTTATCTGATTGTAAAAGCACTTTGTGATGGTGTTACAGTAGTTAATTGTTGCTAATACTGTATTACTACATATTTCACAGTTTTAGCCAAGTTAAACGCATCCTTTAAAAAGACTAGCTAACTCTGTATTTTGACAGCATTAGTCATTTGTGGGTGTGGTAATGTGTGGGAAAACTGTAAAGTCAGTCTATTGGGCTGTGTTTATGAGTAAAACTGCCCTTCCTGTTTTTGGACTTCTGGTACGTGTTTGAGCATGCATACTGTGTATGTGTATATGTGTTTCCATGTTTATACAATACTTCTGTGATTCTATGTGTAGGTGTGTAACTGTGTGTATGTCTGTCTCTGGAGGGTGTGTTCTTATGGCCGGGCACGTCTGTATGTTTTAATGTGTGTGTGAGCAGGACCCAGGAGGAGCTTCGTGTGCGCGGGGAGGACCAGCAGACCATCACAGTAGAGGTGGAGGTGAAGAGACACGACAGTGAGCCCACTATCCTCGCCCCGCAGCTTTCACCAGAGACCAGGTACACAACGTCCCTACAAGGTGTGGTTGCTGCTGATGATACCGAGCGCCTTATTTTCTACCTGCGGACAGAATGAATGATGTTACTTACCGTGGCACTCAGACACTGCTCAAATTGTTGTCTACAGTGGAAAAAGAGTCCACCTTAGTCTGCCTTTCTATCTTTCTGTCTGACAAGATGTTGAAAATACATTACCAAGTACAACACACACACACACACACACACACACACACACAACATAGCAATGTTCAGCAGCTTGTGATTGTGGAATTGAGTCTTTGTTATTGGGAGAGTGCTACAGCTCATCTTCTGTGTCTTTTCTAGAGAGATGTTCCCAGTGCTAAGCCGTAGATCCATTAGTGCCTCGTGACCCCAATCATCGTTATGACTCAGTTTGACACGTAACTATTAATATCCTGCTGCCAGTCTCTCGCCAAGGCAACACATGCTGTTGTTGGGTTAGCACATCTTTGAACTGGCACAGAAATGCACACGTAGACGGTGCACGCACACACAAATCTTTATGGTTAGCGGGTCACTGAGTTTGCGCCAGGTTCTTTGTTGTGGACAGGTTAACATCCTAGCCAGCATGCGTAAACATATGTGCGCACACTCACACACACACACACACACGCACACGCACACACACACACACACACATATACAGAGTGCCTCTTTCGTTTGGTTATTGGGGTCTGGGTGAAGCACAACATCCCAATATGATTAAATTGCTATCCAGAGCAGGTGTCTAACTCAGGTTATGAGTGTGTGTGTGTGTGTGTGTGTGTGTGTAGGTATGACAGTGCTGGTTGGGCACTAGTCATATGGCCTGGGGTGTCTGGGAGAGGTACAAGAGAGCTGGCCATATGGGTGGGTGTCTGGAGTGGCTGCAATATGTTTCTGCTGTAGAAGATTATGAAGGAGTAGATGATTATGAATGAATGTTTTATATTGATTGCGTTAACATTGATAGCAAACATCAGATGTGTGTTTCTTTGCACCGCGATCCGCTGTGCACGTCCATATTTGAGCCGTTTACCGGTAGTATCTTCTGGAAAAGCGGCAGACTCCCGGTGACAGACAGAGAGACAGAGAGACAGGGAGACAGGGAGACAGGAAGATAAAGGGTTCTTAGTGACCTGCACAGAAGACAAAATAGGGAATAGGGAAAATAGGGAGAGGCGGAGAAACAGGGTTCTGAAAGAGAAAGGGTGGAAATGAGATAACGGGCAGCAACAGCTCCCTCCCTCCCTCTATAGTGTTGTAGAGGGAGGGAGATTCCCCATGCCAATCAGTTATCACTAAACATGTCTTCAATGTTTTATGTCTTTATTTACCCTATTTCGTAATTGTTTTTATTTTTCATATTTTTAATGTTAGCTCTAAGCTGTTACTGTTTTTTTTATATTGATACTGTTATCACCTTCTTTTACCATGTAAAGCGTCTTTGAGTACTTTTTAAGCGCTATATATGTATTATTATTATTATTATTATTATTATCACTACCAGTGTGATGCCAGCCCTGTCTCAGTAGCCATGCACAGGGTATTTCAACTAGAACAGCTAAGATGGACACCACATTGCTGAGGAAGCAGTCTACTTAAGCCTAAATCCTTCCTAATAGTCCACGATCTGGCCAGGAGAAATACAGGAATGTGTCAACACAGGTCCTGTTGGTCTCAGAACTTTGGGAAATCGACCATGAACACAGCTGTTCAACCTTAATGAAACCTATTTACTCTAATAGTTTCTTCCTGCAAGTTTTATGTTAGTGGCTTACGAGTGTCTCAATTGATGGTACGGTGTGCGTGCGTGTGTGTGTGTGTATGTGGCACACATGCGTGCCTGTGCATGTTCATGGTCCATTTGCCAAATTGCCTGTTGTTGCCACATTCCTTTTTTTATCAAAGTGATGTCTTCATAATCCCCCCTAAAGTGTCCTTTCTGTTGAGCCTTATACGGTATACTGTTATGTAATATACCGTACGTATGCATCCAGCCTCCTCATTGGCTTACAGTGAGCCACCCTTAGCTCACCAAACTCTCCTGTCCTCCGCAGTGACCCTCAGGAAGTATTTGGGGCGGAGGCCCCTACTGCTGCCGCTGCCGAGGCCACCTGTGCCCAAGGTGCCTCCTCTTCTCCTGGGGTAGCGGAGGCCGCTGACCCCCTGGAGGCTCCGGCAAGCCCCGTGGTGGTGGTGGTGGTGGAGGCCGACCGGGCCAGCCAGATGTCTGGCTCAGGCTGTGCAAGCCAGGCTTCCGTAGACGACGAGGACGATGTGCCAATCGCAGATATCTACTGCGTAAGCCAAAGCCAGCTGGCGCACGCACACACGCCTGCACGCGCGCGCACACACACACACACACACATTCCATCCGGTCTCCGTCCATGCCTATTAGCCTAGAGGGGACACATTCCATGCACTGTCAAAATTGATTTTCTGATGCACTGAAGTAAATAAAGTAGTAGATATGCCCCCGCTGCAAACCTATGCTGCGCTGAGCTTTTACCATGCTGTCCTACAGAACGGTTGACGGCAGGACCACAGGCAGTGCACACTGCACAGAGATAGGAGCTGGTATGGGAGCCACGGCAGTGTGTTGTGCAGCTTTCCGCATGGTTTGGTGTGCGTTTGCAGAGTGATCATGCATGTCCCTGTGTTGTCGAGCTAGTGCAAGGCTATTGTGGTAATACCTGACGGTAGGGGAAGTGGTTGTGTTCTGACTACACGCGTGTCCCTCCTAAGAACAACACGCCTGTCCTGATATGGCGTCGGGACTCGGCAGGTCGGAATTAGCCCAGCGACAGAGCCATGCATGAATGTATGAGTGTCAGGTAGAGAGAGATGGGGATAGAAGCCAGAGATCACAGTTACAAGAAGCTCAGCTCCCACCTGGCTCCGTTCAGCAGGGCTATCTCCTGTCAGGAATAAAAAAACCCTGTATGGTGGCACGAGGGCTCCTAATGGAGCAGCAGGTTTAGACAGTCAGCTCCATCAGTTCTGCCACAGTCTCTGCCACCTGACCTGACCTGCCCCCCCTCTCCATCCCTTGGCTGAAGCCTGCTCCCGCTACAAGGGAACCAACATGCCCTCTGGTCTGACCAGCACCAGTAGTGTGCAGCCGTCTGCACGGTCAGTATACTAACCATTCTCAGGGAAACAGCGAACAGAAGACACACACAGGCAATGTAAAAGACCCATGACCCAAACACGCGTAGGTAGAATGTCTCTCACACCAAGATTTCAAGGAGCTGAGAATTATAGGCGTAGTCAGCTATTGTACGAGAATTGTAAGCTAATTCACTTTTTGTCAAATTCACCAAATATACCATATTTCATACCATATTTCGCTACCTTACTGTGTTCTCTGTGCGTGTTGAAAAAATATTCCCATACTCCAACACAACCCTGGCTCCGTAAATAGGAACATAAACAAAGTGGCGAACACCGCTCACACAACAACAAAGCCATAGTACTAGCAGAGTACTACGCTTCACAATGTGTTTCAATGGCGCTGCGAAGGGATATTGTTTTGATTTGAGCTTGATGTTCGAGAATGATTGACCCTGAATGATTGACCTTGACCCTGACAGAGACTCAACCTTAACACTGCATGTTCTGTTCCTGTAACACATTGTATTTGGGCTTGCACACGACAAAGCTTTAATTGTCTCTATATCTGCATCATATCCTTTGTAAAGATGATTCAGTCATGGCATTATATTGTTTTTATGCATTCATACATTATACTGTAGTTCTCTCTCAAGTTTGACTGGAAACCCAACAACTAATATTGACACAGATGTTGAATAGGTTCCTTAGAGCAGTGGTCCTCAAAGCCTGGGGGTCTGCGAAATAATTAGTTATATGTGTAAAAAAATAACTTTTTTTTAAAGTGCCTATCTCTCTATTGCGACGATTTGCGCCAATAAAAAAAAAATATTGTGTCCATTACCCACTTAAGCATTTGGCTAATAAAACCTCTTAACTTGATTGTGACACGTTACGTCAATCTGTCATGAATCAATCACTTCACGCAGGTCACAACAAACCATTTAGCTGCTAGCTAGCTTGATATATTAACTATTAGTGAAATGACTGCAGTGAGCAAGCATGGAGAAATACCTGTCAGACAAAATCATCTAGTGAAGATAAGATCAAACTAGCTAAATTGAGAAAGTACGATTTTCAAATAGTTCCAATGGCATCTATGAATATATGGTAGGAAGCATCAAAGTCCTTAGTCTTATATAATGTCTCTGAGCATTTGCTTAAAGGCAGGGTCAGTCATTCTTTCTAACTTCAAGCTCAAATCAAAACAGTATCGCTCCGCGGTCCTCCGTAATAATTAGATACTTCTACACAGCCCTGGCTCCGTAAATAGTAACATAAGCAAAGTGGCGAACAACGCTCGTATCAACAAAGCAGTAGCACTACGCTTTGCTTCACAATGCATTTTAAAGTGTGATGGGGCCCTGCGGAGCGATGCTGTTTTGATTTGTGCTCAAAGTTAGCAAAAATGACAATTATGAGTGGGTCCTTGGGAATTGTTCTTCCCTGTAAGGGGTCCCTAGCCCAAAAAAGATTGAGAACCCCTGCCTTAGAGGACCTACTGGATCACCTTTGTGTTTTATGTCTGGTTCATAGAAGCCTGTAAAACTGTAGCCACATTTTGTGGGTCTATTACTGTATCTTATTATTAAACAAATGTTAGGTGACCTGAAGTGACCTTGCAGACCAAATGTACTGTTGTAGTACACATTGGTTTTGAACTGGAGGAAGTGGTCCTATTGATCTTGTTGAAATTAATGTGATTTAGAACTGCAGGGTTCTCATTACGGGAGCGCTGTACTTGAGATCTCACAGCCCTCCCCGGGGGAACAGCTGTCGGTTTGGGAGCATTTGCCCAGGCTGGTGCAGGTGCAGCGCTCTCCAGTCTGGCTAGTGTCTGAATTATTCAGCCGCCATCATCCATCTGCACATTCACGTTTAATGCCTTCTCCTCCTCTCCTCTGTCTTCATCTCTCTTCAAGCACTCACTCTCTCTATTTGTTATAGGATTGCCCTCGCTTGTTGTCCTGTCAATTCACGGTTTCCACTGCTAATATACTGGCCCTGTCGCCTTCTCTAAATGGCTCCCTGCGGTTGATCTCAAGTCATTACAGAGACGGTCCCGTTGGACGCGAGGAGGGTGGGCGAGAAGCGTGGGTGATAGATGGCACAGTTGTGACTCTACTGCCTTCACCGATTAGTCCACACTGTCCCCGTTGGTTTACGCACAGAGCAGTACATCGGCCTTCTCCATTTTCACCTCTGCATGTTCTACGTGTTTCTCATTGTCTTTTTTTTTTTCCTCTGACCTTCTCCCCTATTCACACGGCAGTTACTTACGACTATCTTTTCCATCCACACCGTTATTTATATAGTTCTATGGTCCACACCTACCTCTGCATCTGTCCCTGTCAGTTTCCAGACTGGGGGAACCTGGGTGGCCTTTCCTTTCCGACAGAAGAGGAAAGACAGTGGTTATTATGTGCTAGTCATTTCCCCAGTGTTAGTTATGGCTGCTTTGTTGTAGACAAGGTGTGTTGTTGGGTGCTTGTTAAAGGTAAAGGTATAGTCAGCTATTGCAAGCTAATTGTAAGCTAATACACTTATTGTTAAATTCACCAAATATGTCCTCACATTTCACTAGCTTAGCGTCTCATAAGCTAATACACTTATTGTTAAATTCACCAAATATGTCCTCACATTTCACTAGCTTAGCGTTCTCTGTGCATTCTGAAAAATTAATCTGGAATTTCTACACAGCGAACACCGCTCAACAACGTCCCTTCGCTTCACAGGTCGTTTCAACGTGTGGGGCAGCGCTGCGGACGGATACCGTTTAGATTAGAGCTCAAAGTCAACAAGGGTTCTTGAGGATAACTAACCCTGCCTTTAAGGCCTAGGCCCTAGAAGAAGCTCATGTACTCCTGTGACACAGGAGGCTAGGTCTTGTTCTGAAACATAACAGGATAATGTTGTTCTCAGCCATATTGGGTCTGCAGTGTGTAGGTTGTTTGTGCCTGTGCTACATGCTGTATAGGTTGTCTTTATTGGTGCTGTTTATTCACTGCCTCTCTCTGTTGTGGAGAGAACGTAGGCGGTCGCGTGCAAAACAAACTACAACAAAAAAAAAGTGTTAAATTAGATTTACAACTTCCTTTGCACTTGCTTAAATCAGGCTGTGACTGTTCTTCCACCTGAGACATTAGCTTGTGTTAGATTCACAGCACTTGAGGTGTGTCTGTGCATGTGTGTGGGTGCGTGGCTGCGTGGGTGTGTGTGTGTGTGTGTGTGTGTGACGTCAAACCTCAGTGCCACCCCCTTCTTCGGCATTACCAACACACAGTGCAGCAGCCACCTCCATCTCTTAAAGGGACGGTGCTGCACCAAGGGAATTTGCTGGAAGCTGGAAATAGAGGGCATAACTGCATTGAAACACAATGCATTTGCTTCATCAACCACATACAGTGAAGGGCACTTCTCTCTGGAGAGAATGTGCCCCTGGGCAGGTGCTTTGCTTTGGCTCTCTGTCTTTGGCAACCCCCAGCATTGTGGCTCCTCCCCCCCACCCCACCTACAGCCATCACCTCCTCCTTGTCTGCTATCCCCACTCCTAACTGATGCATCCCTCGCTCTCTGGTTACTCTACTTTCTAGGAGCTAGTCCTAGAAAGTAGGCAACACACAAATGGATTCCGGCATACGATTCAATGCAATCTCAATTCGATGTAACTGAATATTTAGAAGTGTGTGTGAGCTAATTTCTTATCCGGTCCTGATAGTTTTATTAGGACTAGTCTGTGGTCTGGTCTTTCCACTGCTACCAGTGAAACCATATACATCTTTTTTAACACACTTCTGTCAAGTCTCACTCCTTCTAGTGTGTTTCAGCAGCATTTTCTCCCTATATGCATCTCTAACATTCATTTCCTGTCTTTTCTTCTCCTATGCTCTTTTGTTCGTTTATCCTGCCTGCCCCTGCCGCTTCTGTGTGCCGCGCATCTTTCCTCTGTTCCTTTGGCTCCCTCTGCTGTGGTTGGTGTGTAATAGCAGCCTCCAGAGGACAGGACCTGGGTGTACTCTCCACTACACTATGGCTCAGAGAATGGGGAAAGTGAGACAGTAAGTGGAAACATCTGACTAAACTGTACAGCCAGTCCCAAAACCGTGTTTATTATTCTTTAACGGTCTCAAATTATAAGAAATATTAAAAGGCTAATCAACTCTATGAGGGAAGCTTCTTTTATATTCAACACAATGGTGATCAGGGTAACTGAGTGTGCTGACATGTCCGTGACTGCTCCAACACAGGGTTCATTTTCTGTATCTGTACATAGACAGTGTTCAGTAGACAGGTGGGTATCTTTGGTCACTAACTACCTGCAAGGACCGCCCTGCCCACTGTCAGCCATTCACACTTCCATGGTGTCCACAGCATGAGTTTACAGGGTTTGCCTCGGTCTATGTGCCTGCATGAGGCCTCTGTACCTGTCTGCATGTTATTACCACAGCCAGACTTGAATCACAGTGCT
Organism: Typhlichthys subterraneus; assembly: GCA_027564835.1. Taxonomy (NCBI): domain Eukaryota; kingdom Metazoa; phylum Chordata; class Actinopteri; order Percopsiformes; family Amblyopsidae; genus Typhlichthys; species Typhlichthys subterraneus. Next base: position 17,503 of record JAODUH010036596.1, read on the forward strand.
GACTGTGTCTTTATGCTATACTATAGCAGATTTACTTTCACAGCACAATATTTCACTCATGTTTCACTGATATGAATAGGCATGACTGCTGTTCTTCATTTCTGCCCCACCCCTTATCCCCTTTAACAGTAAACCTGTCTTTCTGCCATAGAAAGGTGGAGGGGACCTCGGTGAAGAGGGCCTATCTGATGTCCAAATGGAGGCAGCAGGATTTCTGTCCAAACCGGAATCTTACACATGAATAGAAAATCTTAAGAAAGTCCCGTTAAATACAGGCTGACTACTGGAAGGGAACACACTTACTACATTCCCACCTTTAACACCCAACTGAAAAAGAGAAAAAAAGATTTCAATATACTGAATCGACTAGGGCACATTGTATTGTGTGTGTTCCACACATATTACTATTTTCCTGTATGTCCAATAAAACAGAAAGACACTTAGACATATATCTGCCATCATTACATTCCTAATAGAATAGGATTAGTAATCAGAACTAATTTGATTCATTTCTACATCTTAGTTGGATTTATCTTTTTATTACTTTTTTTTATTTACATTTGCACCTTTTTTTTTACTATCAACATCTATTTATTTTGTTTGTTTGTATGTGTTTATTTTATTCTAGATGTATACCATGCCTGGTTTATGCTGAAACATTTGTTTCTGATGTTTATCAGAAGAATGTGAATTAGTGCTTTTTATCAGTTCATTTCATTAAATAGCGTGTAGAATTGTATCAGGATTTTTTGGTTTGTATTGTGTCATTGTATTTGTTTAATTTGATTTCTTTGCCATATACTCTTGAAACACCCAGCGCCTGTCCAAAAAGAGTGCATCAATTACAACACTATTAAACTAGACATTGTCAATCATAATAATCTTCACGTCATTGCAATGTGTTCCATGCCATTCTGCTTTTGAACAGGTGCAAAAAAGGATTTTCCAAGTATGCCGGTTTTGTTTTGTGGCAAAATGTCAACATAACATTGCATTTGCCACATGTGGTCATCTTAAAACCCTTCCAATAAGAAATTAATTAAATTATCAACAGTCAACTGTTCATAGGTTAAATTTGTATTTTTTGTCAATATTGTCAGTATTGTTAGTATATTTGAATGAGCACATTACATGGCAGAGTTGATTTGGTGAGACACAAGGCAGTTTGTTAATCTGTTGAAAGTTGTTTGCACTTGAGTTGAGGACCTGAAATTAAATTAGTCATAGAGGCCAAATAACACAAAATTATACAACATTTAGATAAGAATTGTTTTCACAAAGGATGATTCTTTAATAGCACTTTATTTTATGATTATCAAATGTGTAACGGTGAAGTCAGTCACAATCATAATAGAATTCGTGTTTATTGTAGTCTGTGGCAGACTCAAAATATAAGTTCAGAAAGTTTTTATTCCTCTGGTCTGTGTATGTAAGGGAAAACATGCTATGTCAGACATTTATTCTCATGATGTGCAGTGGCCAGTTCTAATCAGTTTGCTGTTGCTCATCACAGAGACCATAGCAGCAATATTTTGTACAGTCTAGCATTTGAGTTTATTTTGCCTTAAGAAAAAAAAGAAATAAATATAATTGTTTTTCACTAGTGCTGTTATCATTTATAATTTGAATGGTAGTGCTCCTGAGAATGTGTACATAGAATTATAAATACATATATAAAGATATATAAATATATTTTCCATTTGAATTGGAGAATATTATTTTTATTTGTTTTTATTTTTTGCGGATTGCAAGAAATTATTACGATCTACATGTTTTACTGTATCAAATATGCTTTAATGTGTTTATTGACATGTAGCCCTGTTTGGAACTTGCACTTTCCACTGCTAGCACCTGCACAGTGGATCCTGCCAGTCCCACAGGGGGCTTCTTGAGATGCAGCTATAAATCACAGCTGTTTCTTTGTAACATTTTCAAAGCTGAAAGATATGTTGAGTTAATTTTTCATTCAAATCAATAAGGGTTCTTCCGACTGTTCAGCTGTGTTGTGTATGTGTTTTCGAATTGCTGTGTGCCCTCATCCTAGGGAGAGTCTTGAACAGAGACATAGCATGATTTAAAAATGAATATGCATATCGGAAATGTGTATTAATATAGATATGTGTATATTCATCTATTTATACATGGGGATAAATAGATGACTGTATGTGTGTGTTTGGACTTGATCAGAATGAATACAAAATAAAGAAGTTATGTCTATGATTTGTTGACAGTTTGCTGTGATTTTATTATACTCTACACATTGTTCTATAAAGCCCACATTAAAATGTGACTTTTTTTCTTATGTAAGTGTGACAACCAACCTTATGGGGTTTTGTCAACATGTTTTTTTTTGTATAAAACATGCTGTAGGAATTAAATTGGCCTATATATTAGTATTTTTATTTAATTTCGGCAAATAATTGATCCTGTTTACAGGACTATGGCTTCCTTTCACAGTAGGATTATTATATGTAAAGGAATTAAGTGGAATCAATTAGCAACCCCCACACCACCACCACATAGGAATAAACACAAATAGGCCTACGGTACTGTACTGTTAGTCTGTAGTGTAAAAAAAAATGAATGGAGGCTGATTCAGGGGACTGTTGGTTTGGCATGCCTCGCAAAATGTACAAATATGCTAGTTTATAGTGGTCTGTTTAACACATGTTTCATATTACGTCTTTACATACTTCTGTAGCTTACTTATACGATTGGTATCCTTCCCCGGTCCCCATAGACGCAGGTGGTGTATTACACATTTTGTTGACGAAAACACAAATAGGAATACATACTGTATTAATCAGTATTAGAGCTGTACGTGATTCGCCGATCTTACTGTCAGTCAATGTAAATATGTTTCCCATTGGTACAAACTGTTCCTCTCAGCTCACGTGCCGTTGTCTCCCTGACGTGCTTATTCTGGCCGGTGGGCTGTATGTCGGAGAGTTAGGATTCGTTATTTGTTGTGAAGTATTTTTAACGTAGAGACGTTATCTTCTAAAATGGGAACCCGAGATGACGAATACGATTATTTGTTTAAAGGTAAGTTACAGTTTCAGCTTTCAGGGACAGTCAGTACCGTGCTGGTACTGTATTGAGGAAGTTAGCTCGACTGGTGGCTAACGTTGACGCATGCGCATCCTACTGTAAACTTGAACGCTGTTCTGTAATTTGCTAAAGAGCTAGCTAGCTAACTATCATAAGCAATGCGTGACAAAATTGTACACATCTTCCACAGAAAAACAGTTTACTTTTGCAGTTGAATACAGTGTATATATTGTGTACAGACTATATAGGAATAATACAGTAACAGTATAACAATCAAATGGAGTAGCCCAAGCACGTTTACTGTAATTGAAATAATGTAGTTCTGTGTAGATACTGTAACGCCTAGACAAACAGCTCTATTTAGCAAGTTCAACTCGTTTAGGTACGGTACTGTAAAATGCAAGGCAAAATCTCATCTGCTGATTTCTATTGAATTTGCTATTGCTGTAGCCTAAAGTTCATGACAACGTATTACAATGATAATGGCGAACCTCACAGGCTATTCATGTGAGTCGATGTGACCCATAGTCTTTACATTTTATGTAGCCTGGTAAATCAGATTTTTGCATTAGTTAAGACAAATGCATGCAATGATCCACCACGCATTCCTTGTCATTTGTACCTGGAGAGTTGTATTCCGCATCCTTCCACTTTACTAGTTATTTTTATTGAAACATTTATTGAGTCATATGTACAGTATAAATGTCTTTGGAAAGTACCTAAAGCCCAGTCATCACTGCCATGTATCTTTTCCAGTGCCTTCCCATAGGCTGAAAAAGCTTTCATGTTTGTTTCTATGTTATGTGTTTTGGCTCTATAGTTGTACTAATAGGAGACTCTGGAGTGGGGAAGAGTAACCTCCTGTCCCGTTTTACAAGGAATGAGTTCAAC
>JAODUH010036617.1:11105-21443 GCA_027564835.1 Typhlichthys subterraneus
TGTAACCTGAATAATGTCACTGTAATTATACAGTAACATGACTAATTCCACCATAACATCACTAATGTTACTTAATTTCACTGTAACCTGAATAATGTCACATCACGGGACAGCCAAAATACATTTGTAATAAGATAATATAATTAATATACTAAACTACAAATAGCCTCATAAATTGGTGTATTATTTGCATAACAGCCAACTGTTTGTTTGATTTGAAGCTGAAGTTTCAAAAATAGTATAGTATAGTAATAGTAAATAGTAATATTAATACCTTAGTGTAGCCTAATACAACAATATATAGGCTTACATCCTAGTAGTCTACGACGCCCTTTCACGAAAAATAGGGCTCCCCACATAGAAAGTCCCAATTTGACCACTTATTGTAACATGACTGTAGTTTCAGAAAACATTCTGGACTGACGCACATCCTTTTGTGTAAGTATTAGCAGATAGAGAAGTAACACGTGACATGTAGGCAAGACACGCTGTGTCTCCCTGTGTGTGTTTGTGAACCCATAATCACATCCAGGGGGTCTGACATGGTTCACCCGTGATATATGAGGTGGTCGGTGGACCCCTAGTCTTGCGCATGGCGTACTGGCCTCGCCACGGTGATACGACAGTCTCCGTGGCGATGATGGAGGAGCATTGCGGAGGAGTTTAGCCCATGATGAGCGATGGTGTTTGTATAGGCCCTTAACTAAGCTTGCCAGTGTCGTCTACACCCCAACACCCCTCACATGCACACACGCACACACACACATAAACAGGGGTGACGTGACGGGGTTAGGGCAAGGAACAGCTAATTCCACTCTCCACCCTCCAGGGAGTTTGTGTGGTTAGAAGCAAGCACACACACACACACACACACTCTAGTTACGCCACACCTTTTGTCAGCTTAGGCCTGTGCGCCCTTAGCTTAGTTTAATTCCATTTTCCCTGCGTCCTTGATCGAGCGATAGCAGACATTTTTCTTTTGTTTTTCCTCGTGTGGACCTGCAGCGAGCCAGCATGCTAATAAATCTGGCTGAGAAAACAACATAACTCTCTAAGAAGCATGAGAGAGGGAGAGAGAGAGGGAGAGCGAGGGGGTTTCCTTTCTCATTGTACTATTAAAGTAAAGACAATTCTAAGTTATTATATTTTTCCACTTCAGGATTACCTTTTCCGAGCTTATACTAAAGTGGAAAATGCACTGTGCTGTATGTTATTTCTCTTATATTCTCAATTATCTTTAAGTCTTTCTGAAACTCAGACAAAACCAGACAAGCTTGTACAGTAATAGTTTTCAGAATAGGAGCTCTTATACTCATACTTCTATGGCACTAATGCATCAAATGTTCATGATTATTAAACCTTCATTAAGCATGGGGTTGTTGCTATGAAATATACATTATTCTCTATTATTATCTATTAGAAATAGCAGGTATGAAAGCAAGAAAATGTAATCTGCACAATATTCAATAAGTATACTGTAGTTTTCCTCTTTGGTTTTACACTACACAAAGTAACAAGGTGCACTACTGCTCTCTGCTGTGTTTTGGTAGTATTACAACATACTTTCATTTACTGTAATTAGGATAGTAAACTACAGCTCTGGAAAAATCTTTGATTTATACAATTGTATATGTATATATGTATATATATATATATATATATATTTATTTCTTTTTTCTTTTTTTATGTGCAGTTGCCTCTTAATGGTTTTTCAGAGCTGTATATCAATATTTCTTATGAATTCTTACAGTACAATGTCCTATTTATATGCACTAAATCCCATTTGCAGTCTATTCAATTATCAAGCCCACATTTAACAAAGACCCAGCAACAGGTTCTCTAGCAGAAGATACTTCTCTGCCAGTGAGCTGTAGATGATCTGGAAGCAAAAACATCACTGAGGGATTTACTCACTGGGTTTTTCTCAATGTCAAGGGTGCTTCTTTGGTAGGACGGATCCTTCCAAGTGCCTTCCTAGTCGGGTCCTTCCGAGGCTAGGAAAGACATTCGAAGAACACGTGATGGAACGGCCTAGCTAGTGTGCAAGATGACGTCATTCAAAAAAAGTCCCGCCTTCAAAATCAGTATGCTTAATTAAACCGCGCGTTTAGTTTTTTAATAACAGTTGAAAAAACAATGGATTGTGCTGTTTTGTTGTTAGCTTCGTTTTGCGCCATTTTTAAATCTCTCCTCTTCTGACGTTCGCACAGGATTGTGGGTATTTTTAGACCGCGAAGGATGCACACTTGCATCCTTCAAAATCCTCTGATGGAAGGACTGAGTCCTTGGTAGAATTCTAAAGCATCCTAGACATTGGAACGGTAATTTGTCGAGATTTGATGACGTAGCATCCTTGAAATACAGCCGTCAATGATCCTTCCTTGACATTGAGAAACACCATTCTGTTGTACACTACAAGCTTTTACTCAGTCAAAAACGCTTCCATGTTTTTGTTCTGGTTGATTTTTTCATGAACATGCGCCTCCCGGATGTCCTCTGGCGTCCCCCAGGGGGGAGACGCACCTCACACTAAACCACTGGTTTACACGATTGTCTGTTGTGTTGCAGGTTCTGGGCACGCCCTGCGAAGACACTTGGCCCGGTGTTCATTCTCTTCCCCACTTTAAACCAGGTGAGACTATCTGCTGAACCAGGAAGTTAATCTGGCGCAGTCTGTTTACATTTGTGTCTATTAGGGCTGGGCGATATATCGATATTTAATTTACATCAATATATTTTCAAAAGAGATATAAAATTAGACAATATCTTTTATATCGATATAGTTAGAATCGCACCTTTTTTCAGAGTAGCCAATGAGAGAGCAGATACTGAGTCACATGACAAACAGGTACAGGTAGCCAGCTAGTATGACGAGGTACCCTGTAATCAAAAGCAAATATTAGAAAATATTAAATTGAGTAAACTGTCATTATAGCTGCAATATCCACAACCTCTCTGCTATGGATTTAACCATGTACAACTACAATTAAGTCGCTAAAAATAAAATAAATGTCACATTTCCGTCGGTTTCCTGTTTTTTCTCCTACTGAGCATTTAACCCACTTAATAAAAAATACCGTTATATATTGCGTATCAATATTCAACCTAAATATATCAGGATATGATTTTTGGTCCATATCGCCCAGCTCTGGTGTCTATACTTTGTAATAATGTACATCAGTGTATTGCTGCCAGCTGCCAATAGGTTGTCACTAGGTTGTGACTGGTCTCGCAGAGCCAGCCTTTACTTACATCGAGATCCGCCTGCTTGACAGGTGAGGTATTTTGGTTGACATGCATGACAAACGTCAAACGACAAACGTAACTCAATGATGAAGTCTGATGTTAAACTTATGCGTAATGAGTAACTTATGAGTAATTTGTTGAGAAATTTACCAACACAACTTTGGCTGTTTTCGGGTATTGTTCTTTTAGATAAGTAGACAACTACTTAAAATAAATGTATCATCGGAAATGAGAAAATAAAGCGCTGCAATAGTGTCTCACCCATAGGTCACACCGGAATTACAGATACAAATGTCTTGAGTGACAACGCTAACAGCCAATGAATATTGACTTCCTTACTTTCGGGAAGTCAATAGAGCTTACAGGCATCTACGTATCAGACGTTGAGGAAAGTTGCTTAGGTGACGTAGTGCTGATGGACATAAGAGGCTGAGACTAGGGTCTATGTATCTGATGTTCAGCACAGAGGTGCTTATGTGACGTAGTGCTGATGAAGAGGTTGAGACTAGGGTCTATGTTTCAGACGTTCAGCACAGAGTTGCTTATGTGACGTAGTGCTGATGGACAGAAGAGGCTGAGACTAGGGTCTATGTATCAGACGTTCAGCACAGAGTTGCTTATGTGACGTAGTGCTGATGGACAGAAGAGGTTGAGACTAGTGTTGTTGTGACAGACAGCTGTTAAGGCTTCTCTCATTCTCTGGCTGTGTAACACTGGGGCAGTGTGATCTGTCAGAGCCCAGATCACACTGCCCTCTTCAGCCACATGAGGTACTGCAGTGTTCATGTAGCTCTGTGTATCTCTAAACATAATCCTCTGCCAGCATTGTGGCCTCTGGGAGCTCATTAGGTCTGTTTTTAGGAAGGTGCGCGTGTGCGTGTGTGTGCTTGCGTAGGTGGGGATGGGATTATTGGGGCTTGTCATGTGACACAATCTGCTGTCTCCAGTGATCAATTAGAGAGCAACTGGGTCTGTCAGGAACACACACACGTGTATGTGCATGCATGCAGATACACGTATGCACAAACAAGCACACACACACACACACACCAGAGTCCCGGGTCTTTGACCCAGAAACAGAAGTCATGCTTATCTCCTGCACACGGCAGAAAGACAATCTTCACAATTAACGTTCACATTTCGCTGCATACCATTATTATTATTATTATTATTATTATTATTAAGTAGTAGTAATCCCTTTTACTAATTTACGTTTTACTTTGTAGAGACACAAATCAAGTGCTAACTAAGAATACCTAATGTTATCTTACAGTATTTTGCCTCACACACACACACACACACACACACATACAGTGCAACCCACCACCAGGAGCAGTTTTTAGGGGGTATGGAGTTAGGCATCTTGCTCAAGGATGCTTAGAGGTAGGTCAACACTGGGGTTCGAACCCACGACCTTCCAGCTGGCAGCCCAACTCCCAGACCACCAGACATTCTGTCCCCCACTAAAAAAAATGTCATTATGTAGCGGTACTATTGCTGTTTGTCCAGCAGGGGGCAGTGCTGTCCCACACTGGCTCTAGTCTGTTAGCTACTGAACGTTTAAACACACTAATGACATCCTGTTTAAATGCAAGATTTCTAGCCACTATCTGTCCCCTCTAATTTGGTGAACAAATGCACAGCTGGTAGAACTGATAGAAATGAAACAGATGAATTGCCTTTGATAGACAATGTTTAAATTAAAGGTGTGGTCAGCTGCAGTAACTAGTTACTAGTTACTGTAATAATATTACTTTTTTTCCGTAACTAGTACTGTAACAAATTATTTTTTCCATAACGGTAATAGTATTACAATTACAAATCCATGTAATTCTGCATTACTGCAGAATTACATGTTCTCACTCCCAAATCGTTAAGTATAGACGCTTGGTCAGGACCCTTTGGCGTTTCATTACAGTGCGGAGGGAGTTCCATGAAAGCCTATCGGACAACCCTGCACGTTAGAAAGTAGCGCCAAGGGTGCCCAGTGCCTGGGTAGGTTAGACATGGCTGATGCTTGACAGTAGACCTACCTGTACGCATGTAAATTAATTTAATTGGATCAGCCTCATGGATGGGTTACAACTGTCCAACTGTCACAGATACCGATCCAGCTATTTAAGTCAGTATCGGACCAATATCCGATCTCAGTATTGTATTGGTGCCATCCCTACTAAATAGTAACTTATTATTATTATTGAGTAACTTGCCCTACACTAATCAGCTATTGCAATCTAAATGTAAGCTAATACACTCAACAAATCTATCTTCGTATTTTGCTATTTTACTGTTCTCTGTGTGTTGAAAAAAAAAAGAAGATACTTTTACACAGCCCTGGCTCCTTAAAAAGGAACCTAAACAAAGTGGTGAACACTGCTCATATAAACAAAGCATACGCTTTGCTTCACAATGGGTTTTCATGTGTGAGGCGCCGCTGCGGTGGACCGCAGATCGATACTGTTTTGATTTTAAGCTCGAAGTTAGCAAGAATGATGGACCCTGCTTTTATATCGAACTGTATGCTTACCCCTCACAGATCGTTTTACGGTTTACAGCGCAAAGAAACTCAGACAAGCATGGAACAAGTAAGTATACAGTTGATTACATCACCGCATCTCACTTTGTGTATGTGTCATTGCCTTTGCCTTCAGAGGCTATTACTTTTCTGTTATATTTGTACGCACGCACGCACACATACACACACACACACACACACATACACACAGGGACGCTGTGTGTTAGATTCTACATGCAAAAATTCAGTTCCTGGAGGAATGTAAACAACTTCCTATGATCCGATTTAATCCTCAGCAGAGGACGATGAAAATTGATATGAATAAATATTCACTCTGTCCCTGTAGAGTCTCTCTCTCTCTCTCTCTCTCTCTCACGCCTCCCCTCCCCTCCTCTCCCCTTTGTCCGACCCTCTCGGCTGTCAGCGCTAGCTGTCATGATTCCTTGCCGCGGTGATATCTCCTGTGATTCTTTGTGTCAGATATGAATAACATAGGCTGAGGAATGCCCAGCGTTGAGGTTTCTGAAGTGCTCAAGTGTATGTGCTTGTACGTGTGCTATATTTTCCATGGGGAAATCAATAGCGGTGCGTTTATGTTAGCAGCATTACACTAAATGGTAAATGGACTGCATTTATATAGCACTTTTATCCCATTGCATTACAGTATTTGCCTCACATGCACCCACTCACAGTTCACACACACATTCACACACCAGAGGCCATGTCAGCCATGCAAAGCGAGCAGTTGTGGTTAGGTGTCTTGCTCAAGGACACCTCGACACTTGGTGAGGAGTTAGCAGGGATCGAGCCAGCGAGTTCTTGATCGCCTATCCCTACCCCCTCGGCTCTACCACTGCGCCACTTGCCGACACTAGGCTAGACCTGAACACAACACCTTCATATTGACCTCAACACAGAATAATTTTCCTGCTCACACCACACAGTACTGTAATGTTTGTCCCCGGCTCACTAGTAATACCTTGCCTTTCACTCTCTAAGTCCTGATGTCAGCCAGCACGAGACTGAATGACCGAGCTCTTTTGTGTCGCACATTTGTTGACATGACACAGAGAAAGCTAAACACACATGTGCCCACACATGTGCGCACACACACACACGGACACACACACACGCACACACACACACATGCAGCCCTGTTGAATATTTCAGATGGTTTGTTCAGAAGCTATATTCATTGTATAGTTTATACTGAGTACTACTAAACACACAATACGAGCCAGTCTGCCCGTCTGTCCCGTCCTCTGCATAAGACTAACGTCTCTGCTGTGAACTCTTTGATATCAGGAGATACTGATCAGGCCCTGCTGATTTATTAATCGTGTTTTCTATGAGCATATAGGCCAGCGTGCCTCGCTCACTGACGTGTCTCTCTCCTATACGGTACACATACCGAAGCAACAAGCGGTTACTGATTCCAGGAAATAATTACGCTGGCATGCTCTCTGCTTTTTAGAGATAAACACAGAGCGAACAGCTGGTTTAGGGGTGAAATGCTAACAGGCAGGCAGACAGGCAGGCAGGCTGGCAGACAGACAGCTCAGACAGACAGACAGACAGGTCGGATAGATCAGGTAGTCCGGTAGATAGATGGGCTAGGTTAGTGGTTTTCAACGTGTGGCCAATGACTAGCTTGTTTCTGGGAGCTCAAAACAGTTGAAAACCAGTGGACTTATTACGCTCCTATAACTGACTTCACCCCCCCCTTCCCTCTCTCCATCTCTCCATCTCTCCCTCTCTCTCTGCCTCCACCATGTTTATTTCATGCAGCACAGTCCTAATTACAGCCTCGGTTTGTTGCTGTTTGATTTATTTTCACAGTTTTCTCTCCCGCAGCACAGTTAGCTGGTTCAGGAGTTCACACACACAGAGAGAGAGAGAGAGAGGGGGGGGGGGGGGGGAGAGAGAAAGAGAGAGAGAGAGATGCATGTGGGTAAAACCCTCTCTGGTGTTAAAAGACTGCCTCTGTCTAACTACTGTACTTCTGTCCCTAGTGACTCCAGAGTGTGCCTGTGCGTGCATGTGTCTGTGTGTGTGTGTGTGTGTGCACAGGGTTGTATGACAGCATATTTGAAGTGTAGATTATTAATGTGAATCCAATCGATGGACTGTGGGTTATTATTACCGTTCACAGTACAATGTATAGGTATATGGATAGATAATGATGATGTCATATTAACTATCATTCTAATGATGCTAATACCTCAAAATGAATGTGTGTATGTGTGTGTGTGTGTGTGTGTGCGTGCTAGGCTTGGGTACGTGGACCATGCAGAGGAGCTGGCCTCAAGGTTCCTGCAGTGCTTCCCAAAGAATCGCCTGACTGCACAGGCGGCGCTGGGCCACGACTACTTCAGCACCTTGCCGGCACGGGTGTGGCAGCTGCAAGACAGTACGTATGCACCGGCTATTATGGGATGTTTCTTTACCTTACTGCATGGAGGAGACAGGACGCTTAGAAGGTCCTCAATAGAGCTCTATGTGAGAAGTACCAGAGACATTATATAGAGGAGACAGACCACTTAGAGAGTCCTCAATAGAACTCTATGGGAGAAGTACCAGAGACATTATATAGAGGAGACAGACCATTTAGAGGGTCCTCAATGGAATCTTTGAAAGGCAATACTTCCTTCAGTTTCAGTATTGTTTTCGGCATTCTCTGCCAGCCTCAGCTAATTTTACCGTCCTGCTCTGAGCCACGGGAATTATCTGTTTTGCCGTGTTCCATGTGAATGCAGCATAACTGTCTGAAACCCAGATGGGTGCCACAGTGATGCTATCCTGATTTTCTATACTGGTTTGCCAAGAGCAAAACCCCACACACACAAACACGCACACGCAAACGCACGCACACGCACACACACAGACATAGAGCTGCATACTGCATTGTATTAATCCAACAGTATCAGAAGACGCCTTTACACACACACGCACGCTCACACACACACACATACACACACACGTACACACTCACAATCAGTGCACAGTCGCCAGGGCGACCCATAGGGTGGTAGTTTTAATTCAAATTCCATTTTTAATTCTCCAGATTAGGATTTTGTAGCATTATTAATCCTGTTATCAGCACACAGCAGGCTTCTCTCTCTCTCTCTCTCTCTCTCTCTCGCTGTGTCTTGGATTGTCTATTTGGCGTGTGCACAGCAGCACATGGAACACTCACACAGATGCACACACACACAAATACACACACACACAGTTACAAACACACACACACACACACACACACACAGGCGCGGAGCTATTTAGTGGGGCATGTTGGTGACCTACTGTATAACTGGTCTTTTAAACCAGGACACATCATAAACACGGTAGAGACACTGAGCGTGATCGACACATGCCAGATGAAGTAAGCCGAGATGACAGTATTGACTCAGCGGTATTGATAATGGAGATACAGAAATGCACAGTGGACTGTAGATTGCACTGGGAATCCACCAGCCCTCTCCAGAGTGTCTGCAAACCACATTTCTGTTTCTGTTTTACCAAAAGCCATGGAAGATATCAAACAGTGAGCAGATGTGAGGTTTTACAGCTCCATCTTATCCGGGCGTCAGAGTGTCTTTTATGACCAGTAATTCTGTCCATTGTCTTACATGTTATGGATTTATCCACACAATACCCACATAGATTAGCAGCCATAATGACAGAGTTACCGAGACAACGACGGGGAAGTTAGCGTGTGACATTTGAGAGAGAGAGAGTGTGTGTGTGTGTGCGTGGCTTTCAGACCACGAGAACAGGCTTCAGAAACCTTGCGGGGACCTTCCTGACATTTAGATGAGAATAATAGTTGTTTACACAGAGTTCCCAGTTGAGCTCTGCGAACAACCTATATACGGTATATTGTACCTCTGACGGATGATAGCCCCCCTTTACAGATTCTGAAGCCGTAGATCAGTGGTATATCGAAAAACGAAAACTGCATATAGTGCCGAGATGAATGACAAAGCTGTCATGTTGGCAATATACCGCAGCCCTGAAGCACTGTGGATATTGTAGTTCACAACTGGCCTCTGAATATGCATATTGCGGCCATAATGTAAGTCATTAGAATAATACAGGCTTCATGGGGCATCTTAGCTGTGAGATGAGATCCAACTATTATAAAGTAGTTCATTAAAATGTAAAGTCAGTGATTGTAATCTACAATACACTGTTAAATGCAGCGAATATATCTCCTCACGGCCTGTTGTGTGTGCATGCTGAAACATAAGCAGGTGTTGCTACACAGCCCTGGCTCTGTAAACAGGAGCCACAATCAAAGTGGTGCTGACCGCACCACACAACATATCGGCGCCATGGCGATGTGTTTCCAATGTGCGGGGGCGGAGCTTCTGAGGGGGCACCCTGTGGACATTGAAGGGAGAGTTGTTTTTGTTTTGTTTTTTGTTTTTGATCGAGTTCAAATATCAACGAGCTCTCTCCAGAATGACTGACTACATCTTTATGAGTACGCAACTCAACGTCCTCCTCCTCTCCTCTCCTCCCCTCCTCCCCCCATCACCTCCACCCCTCCATCACCTCCATCTCCCCACCTCCTC
>JAODUH010036627.1:0-12500 GCA_027564835.1 Typhlichthys subterraneus
TTTGGGGTCCCCTGCTGAAGCTGCTGCCCCCGCGACCCAACTCCGGATAAGCGGGAGAAGATGGATGGATGGATGGAACATTAGAATTGTTCTTCTCAAGTCTCAATGAAAACGACGGCACAACACCTTTGGATGTGCGAATATAAACTCTTCTGTACTGGATAGTACAGGGGATTACACATATTGGCCAGGAAGTATTATGATTTATCTATCAGGGAGAATGTTGCTATGGTAACAGGCACTCATCTCTATACGTATACCATGTAAATATAAACATCTTGGGGATATTGCAACTTGGAACTGGTTTATAAAGACCAGATTTGCAAATGGAATGGCTTCAGGTAAGTAGGCTTAACTGTTGTGTTTCTTCAATTAGTCATGTGTATGTAGAATTTCTACAAAATCTTGAGACTGTGACTTTAAATCGCTTTTGAACATTCAGTGAATTTAAAGAAGGTAGGACTTGTACGCCTCTTGGGGCTAATCATTAGAAATGTATACCCTCATTATAACATAATGTTCTCTGGATGAAAGAAACCAAATGATCCTATTTAATTTTGACCAAATGTGATATTTAAGCATTTCCATTTTATTAAACAAAAACAAGTTAATGGTTTATGCCTCTAACTTGAGCTTCCAGTACAATAATGTATTTTAGATTTGTGCCATCAATCACTCTGTAGGAGTGTCTCACCGTTTTTCAAAATGATGGATATCTAATGTATATTTGTCCAGTTCTACATTCCAATGTGACTCATATTAAACTATAGCTCCAACATAAAAACGCTGAATCCGTTCCCTTTTATATATTCTATACTGTATTTCTGTCCCTCTGCTCACATTGATAAAGAGGGCTGATTTCAGCCCACTTCTCCCAGTGAGAATCTGATCTAGTTACTAATCTGGTTCTCTCCGACAAGGGAACAAAGCTCTAGGGGCTCTGAGCTGACCTGATAACCCTGAAAAAGCATCCGTCAGCCTGGGGAAAAGGCCTATCTGTTGCCCCTGTTCCGGATCAAACTGGATCTGCAATCTACACTCACCTGCTATTAAAGAAAACTGTGAAAGTGTTGTATCTGCAATTAGATAGATACACCCTTCATGTTTAATGAATGTTTTCATAGAAATATAGATACAGAGACACAGGTGGCTGTAGAATATTTACTCTGCATCTGACAGTACTGTATGTGAGTGGTTGGCTAAGAAAGTGGAATGTGTAGGCTACATACAGTGTGAATGTGTGGATAGATGGGTGTGTGTATATACTATGATCTGGAAGTGTGTGTAGGCAGTCACTCACTATGAATTTGAATGTGTGTGTGTGTGTGTACTGTATGTGTATGCTGGCAAGTTTAACACACTGTCAGTACCTTCATGAATGTGTCCAAACACATGAAGTTTGGGCTGTACTCTCCTCTGCACAGTGTTGAGCAGTTCCATGCACCCCACGCGCTGCATCTTCTTGGGCACCCAGTCCAGGAAACCTAGACCCAGTGGCACACATCAGTATAAATACACATACTGCACTACGGCCCAGCCTACCTTAAACATATTTGATAAGTGAGGCCAGTAATATCTAGAAACTTATGGATTACTTCTGGAACACAGCCAAGCAAGGTCATTAGATTGATGTTGAACTTAAGACCTCAATATCAATCCTGCTTATTATAGGGATGAAATATTCCAGTCTCTCAAAGACAAGTCCACGGAAACCAATTGAAGATAAAATGTAACTATTACTATTGTTGTAGTCTATTAAGCTTAAATTCAGATGTAATGTTTTTTTGCTAAGGGTTAGGTTAATCTCATTCTGGCCATTTCTGACCTGCAGACTATGTTATACAACCATGGTAGTTGTGTGATCTATTGATCCTGTACATGGTTAAGTACAGTATGTAAGTGCTTGTCCCTTTGGTGTCCTGACAGCATACATTTTCACAATGCTAAACTAAAAACTGATTATACAGTATTTTGGTCTATGACCACTGTGAAATATAGGGGTCAATATTTAAAATCACTGACATTTTATAGAACCACATAGAACTCTCTGCAGGAGCTGGATAGCAGTATTTGATGATGATTTAAAGAAAAATACATAAAAACAGGGGTTGCGAAATATTTATATGTTTCATTGTTGTTATTACTCCACTGTACAAATTATCTTCCAGCATCTGCAATAGTGCAGGTTCAGCTATAGCTGAAGGGCACATAAACAGGACTGATACTGGCTCTCACCAAAATTCAGTAAAACCTTGTTGGAGTACTACAGTATACATTGAATCACAACACCTGCAGTGTACTGTAAAACAACCTTAAAAATAGCTCTGGTAGCTTAAAGCTACATATGATAACTTGTGTTCTTCTCTGGCCATGATATGCAACTGTGCTACAGTACAGTATGTAAGGCCTGCTGTATGTTTGTCTAAAGGCCAACGTCCTCTGAAGGCATTGACGTGCGACTAGAGACGTCATAGTTTTAGATCGAATTATTTTTAAATGGGGCATCGCCCACTTGCAAATCTGATGCGCATCAACGCCAACGTTTAGAACGCAGTTCTATTTCTTGGGCGTCAAGCCATAAACATACATTGAATATCTGTAGGTTTCTGAGCTCCTCCGTCAAGTTGACTTTGACCTTTCGAACGTTGGACCTAAAAATTATTTTATTCTCGCTGTTTTATTCTACCATACATATTCTTTAACTAAGGTCCCATAATGCGGGAAGTGACATAGGCTTTCTATAGTGTCTCTGACCCATATCTTTGTCCATCGCAATAAGGTACTGTAGAGAGAAGTGACTGTAACCGTAGTTTCTTTTTGGTAGATAACTTCCTCCTACAGTATGTGGCAGTATATTTACTGCCAGTGAAACTTATATATCGCTATGCAGCTTTAAATCCTTACGTGCTATAATAGCTCATTTCCATACAAATCCTCAAGGCTTCAGATATTCACTAAGAAAACTTTGGCTACTGATATTTTCCCTACAAAGCACTTTGTAATGCTCCTTATGTCTGTCATACACACTGTTTAATGACAAACTGCATATCACAGCACAAAATACTAGACGCTCTTCATAAAACAGCTGAAGAAAACAAAGATCAATCTCTCTCCCTCACACACACAGACACACACACACACACACACACACACACACACATGCATAGGGATGAAGTGCATTTGTGTGATTTAGTACTCCACTAGGAGGGCTGGTGTTGCTGACTCAATAAAAGAAGCCAGTCTCAGAAACACAACGACAAGAAAAGCTCTATCTCTCCATCTTCACTGCCTGCTGTCACCTTTCACTTAGAGAAAGAGAACATGCCAACAAATAGAAAATAATTGAAAAGGGTATATGGACCGGAGAAGTATCTCCATGACCCATTTAGAATTATTATATTTTATATGCAGTACATGGCTTCTATTACCAGTAATGGCGACCTTACATAAGGCAATTTATGTATTTCCTCATAACTGCGACATAAAACTGCATAAAACAGAATGATGCAGTGATAAAATTTGGCTGCACTGTCCTCTAATCTGACTAAACAAAAACATCTTCAAATTGTTAGCAGATGCTTTATGAGCCTTTAGAAATGGCAGGGTGGGTGCTTTAAGTGGGGGTGAACTTAAGGTATTTCACTAAAATGTGGGCGTCCTATCAGTGCCAGTCTCTCTCTCTCTCTCTCTCTATTTATCCCCCTTCTCTCTCTCTCTCTATCCCCATTCTCTCTCTCTCTCTCTCTCTCTCTCTCTCTCTCTCTCTCTCTCCTTTAAAACACATAAATCAACCCCGCTACGATCTTTCTCTTAATTTCTACGTACTGTATCTTTCTTCTTATGCTTACAGTATGTTACATTATAGTGTGGGTCAGAGCACAAGAGGCCAAAAAGGAATAGTGGTAGGCTATGCAGTGACAACCTGTCTTGCCTTCTCTATGCTTAAGAAAGTGTTATTATAAGAACAATATCTTTCCTTGACACGCCTGCCTACCGCGTATGTGTACTCTCCTAATACTGAACTTACTTTTTGATTATTTCCTTCTGAGAACACTTTACAGTGTGTAAACCAGTTTGTGTTTTTATGCATGTGTGCTTGTATATTTGTGTGTGCACGTCACGTGCACGCGTCTAGGAGTGTAGGATCGTGGGTGCTGGTGTGTTTCATGCACCGGTAGCCTGATGTAGCTAGTCCATATGCTAGCGACTTATGAGCAGACACAGCGAGACACTTGGCTAATCCTGGCGCTAAACAACGGCCAACATTCGCAGCACAGACGCAGGCACAGAAATCAATCACACACACTCGTCTGAACAGCACAGCTGTAGCAGGAGATGAGGTGTGAAAGTGTGTGTGTCTGTGTGTAAGAGTGTGTGTGCAACTGTGCGGTTATATATTTGTTGTTAAGCATGCAGGGGTGAGAGCTACAGTATGTGCACATATTTTAAGACACTAATGGATATCGTTGTGTGACTGTGAATGTGTTAGCATTACAAGCCAGTGGCTCAGGCATGCATGAGAGTTTTAAAAGGCATTTCTTCTTGTTTTGGGACGTTCGGTCAATGCGGAATGCAGAAGGGGAATCTAATTGTTAATTTACTGGACTAATCTGAGTCATCGCTTTTAATTAACTTGAGCATTTCTTTATTGACTCAACACAACAGCAATTAATTAGCAAGAATTTCACTCTTCGCTTTCAATTGGGACGATATACAGATTTAAATGGGAGTTTCTTTCAAGTGCTGTGATGTGTGCAAGTACCTACGGCACCTACGCAAATGTGTGTTGATGCAATTGGGAGTGCATGTGGGCTTGCATACTTATGTGTGGGTTTTTGTTTATGCCCATGCACACTTCTGTGTCTGCGCTGATAGGCAAGCGATAGTGTGTTTATGAGCGCACCACTGTAATGCACAACTCACCCAGTGGGGGGCAGTGTGTCACCAGAATGTCTGTGGAATCTGGGATCTGGTTCCACTTGTCCAGGAGTGCCTGGCCTCGTGGTAAGTTGAAGCCCCAGCCATAGTACCAAGGCTGCCTGCTCCAACAGAGGTAGAGAAACAAGATCACTGTTTGAACTGCATATCGCAAAATGACAGTTGCAATATGCAGTATGCTAAACATCTTTGTTCCAACTCACAGTGCATGAGTCGTGCCGTTATAATCTACAATCCAGCAAAACATTGAAAACAGAACAGCACACAAATTATACTTCATACTTTATTTTGTTAGGGGAGGGCGCACAGCTTGTGTGCATTGTGTGCATGTCCCACCCACCCCTACAAAGATCGTACTGTTCTCTACCCTTCCCCTACAATGTGTCTTCCATCGTGCACAATTATGCTTCATAGACAATGAGCTGGGGTGGTTCCTTTATAAAGTGCTGGGATTAAGATGCTCCCCACACACTAAAACGTTCTCACTGTCTCACTGCAGAAAGGCGTCAAACCACTGCAAAAAAGCAGTCATGACCTCTATCCAATCTTCCCCCGACCCGAATCTCCTCACTGCGAACCCTCTTCCTCTCGTACGCATGTGTCGGGAGATAGGAGCAACGCAGCAGGCCTGCATAGGACCACAGTTCACTGCAAGACCAAGCACTTCATCAAACAAGCCGTCTAGGGCAGATGAAACATCTCCTTGATCACACTGAGGCTAACAGAAGAGACAAAACAGGGATGGTGACAGAAGCAGAGTTGGAGAAGGGGAGGAGAGCTGATGGCCTTGATGACTTGGAGCCCTGTGTGTCCCCTCTCTTTGATAAGCGGGATGCCTTCCTCAGTGAGTGACAGTGGAGAAATTAACATGTCACTTACAATCTGTGCTACCATCCATCTTCCTCGGAGACGCACAGCTTGCCGTGCGCGGGCGGGCGTAACCGCGCTGGCGACGCCGACCACCGTCGTAGCTGGGGCCGCCTGTTTTTGAGGGGCTTTTTTTATTTGCCGAGTGCAGTCGCTCGAAACGCCAACTTGTGGGACGTCAGATGAAGATTTTCTAGGATAATTTCCTCATTGTCAGAGAATGTGTGCGCGAGTGGAGAGAAGAAGGGACAGCAAAAGAGAAAATAAAAACCACACACACACACACATCTGAAGGGGACAGACGCCAACACAGAAAGACGAAAGACAGACTAGTTTATTGTGTGTCGCACTAAATAAACCCCACTACTGGCATCCAACCAACTCCGTCTGATGATGATCAATGATATTGATTCAGGACTAAAGGTGCGGTTTAGCACGCGCCTAATGTTCCAACAGAAACGGCATCTGCACAAGAGTTGAAAACATTTAAATGGTTTGATCACAACCTGCAGATCACTGGGATCACGATGATCAAGGAAGCAATGCATCATGGGAAACGGTGTCCTATTTCCACAGCCAAGCATTTTAATAAAACCCCATCACTTCAAAACATCAGAGCTTAAACTCCCTATGACGAAACGTGACATTACCCGTCTTGAACACAATTTCAATCATTTACTCTGCGACTATTAAAACATTTAGATTTGCCTTAGCATATTAATGGGGGCCCCTGAAATATTCATGGCCATCTTAACATGAATGTCTCAATTAAAATGGAATGAGCTCTTGATTCTCCCCAGCTGAATGGGAGAATGGACTAGCGAGCATTGGACGATGAGAAAACCACAGCAAAAAAATGCTTTCCCCAGGCGATGACTGTTAGACGGTAATTTCTCCTAACACAGCAATAGATAAGCAAGCGAGAGATAGCAAGAAAGCGAGAGTGAGAGAGAGAGAGAGAGAGAGAGAGAGGGTAAAAAAGAGAGAGATTGAATTCACAAGGACTGAAAGTTTGGACGGACTGTATGAATGTGAGGCCCTGCATACTTATTGCAAACACAAACCTATCTGTTCATTCTTGCCTTTGATTTGTGATAATTTACCCTTTACAGTCAAAGATTTGTGTAAAGCACTTAAACACGAACTCCCCAGAGGATAGTATCTCATATAACTATATCATCTTTCTTTAAATGATCGTAAGACTAGATGGGAAACAAATTAAAAATCTGCTAAAAACCACGATTAGAATTGTATGAATACCGTAGATCGGAACCAGGTTTCTTTGCACATACAAGACATCCAATTTGAGGGTGTTTAAGTGTTGTTTTTGTTTTGTGCATATAAGAAAATAACCACAACTTTTTGTGATGAGGCAATAGGGAAATCTAGTTTTTACTCTGGGAAACAAGCTTCAGAAAAACTCCTTATATAGCCTTTAATAACTATATATTGCAGGTGCACTATACACACATGTACTGTACACAGACTTGAATACTTTCTATTAAAAATATCAGGAACAAGTTTCTCAACTAAATAGGGCATAGGTAATAATTTGTCTTTTACACCTTTTTAACAGCTGGAGCTGAATGATCTAAAATGGCGGTTCGTCGTGTCTGAACAAAATGGGGCTAAACCGCTTTACTATTTCTGCTCCACAAATAAAATTGCAATTTATGTTCCACATGGGTGGGTGTGTGTGTGCTCCAAATGATAACAGTTTCACGAATAGATAATTCTCGAGTGGGGAATTGACCAGAACTTAAATCCAAGGCTTCCCGTTGCTTTGCTTGCTGAGTAAACCCGCGACTAAGTGAATATAATTCCAAGGATAATAGTTCGGCTTGAGACAGGTACGGAATTACAATGGTACAAGCAAGTTAGGGGGAAGGAATTGTGCTCGCATATTAAGGCTTTTCTTAATGTGGCGGGTTATTTGTTCTGGGTTTTAGGAGGAAGGAGAAAACAGATGTTTGTCTTTGAGCGCTCAATCTCCAGGCAGGTCTAGCAAACACACTATAGGAGAAAAACAACAGCATTTCAAACCATTACTCCCATTTGATGTGTCCCTGCAGCACAGGCGTGCACGCGCGCACACACACACACGCACAATTAAACAAATTCCATGCATACATACAGTACATACACATACAGTTTCTATCCAGCAAGACACATAAACACAAACATTCACTTATCCTGGTTTGACTCAAAATGAACAGGAAAAGATTCATTTACTGGTAGTATCAAAAACATAGTAATAAGTGGCCCTCCAATGTTGTATTTAGTATTTATTTTCTGTGTGTGTCGGTCTTTCCATGGGAAAGAATATAAGTGTGAGTGTGTGTATGTGAGTGAGCTTTACTATGCCAGGCAAACTGATATATCACTTCAGAGAGCCCATGAATCATTCAATCAACCCCCCCCCATCTCTACGGAGGGCTATGAGAAGCCTACAGTAGCTCTCCATCACCCCCTCGTCTCTACTCTGCCTTGTTAGAGCGGTCTGCCTATCTATGTTTGAGTGTTTTTTTTTTTCCAAAATCCAAACTGCAGATCTTATCCCACGGTCCAAGATACGGGGTTCTAATGAGAATCAGCAGTAGCACTATTGTGAACGTAACGTAGCCAGGCTGTACGTGGAAAAGAGGAATGACTTCCTATCCGATTCATTGCAAAGGGGGATTTGTAGAAAGAAGTAAAGAAGTAAATTAATTTAGAATTAAAAGAAGACATACGGCACTATTTTATTGATCTAAGCACACAGTCTAAAGCACAAGGCGCAAATTGGATTTAGGGCGTGTCCAAATCCACGTTTGCTATTTTAACGGCAGATGAATGGTCATTGCGCCGGGGGCATAGTTCAAAAGGGTTGGACTTACTCTCTTCATTATTCATGGGTGTGTTTTGGGCGTAACATACGAGAAACCAATCACACGTCTTTTACCTCACTATTGGTCGGTCAAAACAGAGCATAATGTAAAGTTAAGATAATACTGTCTATAAGACCCCACATGCAGGTGAATCAGTATACCTGCATTACCTGTAACAAAAAGATACAATCTCTGCCAATTTGAATCACATTGCTTTTGTTAGACAGTGCCTGCCCAGAAAGGTGGCATTTTAGTAAGCCCATAGTAAGATGTGCCAATCTGAGATAATGAATGGGCACTGTATTGGTTTGACAGCATGCGTTAGCAGCCTCACATTATATAGTCACAAGGGGTGGGGGAAAGTTGCACAAAAGTAGTGCCGAAAAGTGTCTATTATTACTGTACATGAATCCTTATAAGCTGGGGAAACAATATCACTTGATGAGAGTATCAGTTAAAGGTAAAGTCAGCTATTGCAAGCTAAATGTAAGATAAAACACTTTGTCAAATTCAACAAATATCTCCTCACATTTCGCTAGCAACTTGCATGTTGAAAAAATAATTAGATACTTTCAAACAGTCCAGGGCTCCGTAAATAGTAACATAAAGTGACAAACACCGCTCGTATCAACAAAGCCGTAGCACTACGCTTTGCTTCACAATGCATTTCTATGTGTGAGATGGGGCCGCGGATGACTGCAGAGTGATACTGTTTTTATTTGAGCTTGAAGTTAGCAAGAATGACTGACCCTGCCTTTAAGGCTACATACTGTGTCATTAGCTAAATACACCAACCCAAAATTAGGCTGAATGTATAGTTCATATACTAAATACTAAATACTGTTGAGGGCAGTATATTGCATAGTTATTTTTTAGCTGGCTAGTGTAGTGAATTTACTATTCTTGTTATCTTTGCTATAGTAGTTGTGATGTGTCTAGAGCAAGTTGGGTAAGTCCAAAAATATTATTATTTTGAGCCTACAGGATAACCATATGAAGGAACAACTATGACATAAGTTTTATAGTTGTTGACTATTGAGGAAGGTAGATGAGATCTTCTTTTGATGAATGGTTCTTTAACACGTGTCCAAATAAATCCAACCACATCGGCTGATCTTGTTGATGTGGTTTGGCGGAATACGTGGCTTATCAGTGAGATCCACTGCTGTTGCAATGTAATAAAAGCCCTGCGTGGCCGCAATCTCAATGAGTAAGAATCCCAAAAGTAAAGGATAGGCGCACGTTTTCTCAAGCCACATTATGAAAATGTGTTCCATCAAACACATACTGTAGGTATGTAGCTCACTGGCAGCTTACTGTTACGCACAGTTGTGAAGGCTTGCACGGTTTCGTTAGCGTGCAACTATCTTCATACTAAATCCATCAGTGAGGTTGTTATGCATCTAATATAAATAATCATAAACAATGTTTTGAGAGAACAGGCAAAGACAAAAGTGTATGAAAAGTTTTGTATGTTTATTTGAAGGCAGAGAGTTTTGAAAAGATACACAGCCATCTCTCCTCCCACACGGCGGGATTAGCACTGCTCCAACTTGCCAACTTTGACAGTTATAATTCAATAGACATGCAGAGGAGAATGTGCGCGCAGACGGACGGAAATAATGCCACATGCGCGTGCGCAAGCAGGCTTTAGTGGTACCGTACCCCTAGCTCTGCCGAGTGAGCTTTCAATATGATGGACCCACTGATCACAGCTGGTTGCCGTAGCACCCATTGCAGCCAAGAGAAGGAGATATGGGGACAGAGAATAGAAAGAGGTATTTTGTTATGTCGTGGAGAAAGGCGGCTATTCCATTCAATTATTTATCCCGCCGCATGCCATTTGATTCCGGCACACGCACTTCCTGTACGGACTTTGAAGTTTAATCACAGAGCAGCATTCACACGCCAATCCTCCGCTACACACATCCTCACAGTGGGACTAGAGAAGGAGACAGAGAGACGCACAAACTAAAGCCATGGCCATGAGTGATGAATAGCAGAGAGGGAGAAGAGAGGATGGTGAGGGGGGGAGGAGGGGCGCAGAGAGAAGGATGAAGCTCTGGAAAGAGATGGAGAGAGCTGGGAAGAGAGGAAGGCAGGGGATGTGCCTGACAATAAGAAGGATTAGCGATGCAACAGTGTTTCTCCTACAGCGGCCTTCTCTCAAAAGATTGGACTACTGTAGTAGTAGTATGTGTGTGTGTGTGTGCGTGTGTGTGCTATTTAGTTGTCCTCAGTGTTAATTTCGTCATAGAAAACTATGACAAATATATTTAGCCGACCCTTTTTCTATGACGTTAACGAGACGAAAATAGATCACTGATAATAAAAACTATACGAGACGAGACGAAAACATTAGTGGATTAATTTAAATTTAAAAACTCTGCCTGCATATTATTTACTGTAGTTGCACACTTGAATGTATAAACTCTGCCTGCGTATGATTTACCGTAATTGCACAAATAAGTGTGCAGCACAATGTTGTATAACCGGCTGGCGAGACCGTATGATTTACCGTAACTGCACACATAAGTGGGCAGCACCATGTAAAATTTGGCAGGCGAGACGGTCTTGTCACAATCGCGTTCACATGAATGACTGCAGTGACTGATCGACAGATATAATCATAATTTTACGCTAAAATAGGACAATCTGACAAGGTAAAACAGATTGACAGAAAAACGTTTCGATTCCATACACACGCTGGTTTTAAAAGGTAAACAAATAGCCTAGCACTAATCTGGATAGACTTATATATAGACTTTTGCATATGTTTAAAGAGAGAAAACCTTTTGACAAAAAATTTACTAAAATATACTAAAATAATTTAGAATGAAAATTACAAAAATGTGACTAAAACTATTAAGCATTTTCGTCTAAAGACTAAAACTAAGACTGAACATAAAATTGCTGCCAAAATTAACACTGATTATTCAACAACATTACTAACATCTAACATCACCAACATTATTGTCTTTACATTCGTGTATAGTTTTTGGTCCCAATCATTTGATTATTTACTATAAACCAATACAGGGTTGCCCAGATATTTTATTTGTACAATGCAGCTACAGTAGACTATAAAATCAAAGTGTTGTAATGTTGTTCCGTGGAGTTTGCTGTAAGGGTTACGTCTGAATGAATGAATTCCTTATTAATTCCTTCCTAGTATGCTGTAATATGGTTTCTCCTCTAATTAGTACTGTAGTTCTTCCTTAATGCTCGCTGTAGGGGTCAAGTCCCATGAATTCTGGGTGTCACTTACCATACAGATGTGAATCAAGACGATGCTAAGACTGTCATTACACTACACAGTATGTTTTCAAACAAGAACAACCAGCCTCCATTCATAGACTTATCATCCCCATATACTGTACTGCACAGTATATTAACCGCAGGTCAGTATTTTATGTAATGTTTTGAAATACACTTGTCTATTAACCACACCCGTGTATTAACTAGGGCTGAACGATTTGGGTAAAAAATCTAATTGCGATTTTTCTATTTATTTTAAGTCAAGATTTAAGTTAAATATATATGGAACATATTTATAACATGTTATGGAGCATTACCACATGGCATAGATGGCATAAAAATATTAACTGCTCTATACTCAAATGAAAGATAAGAGCATGAAGATACAGGATTAATTTGTTTAAGCATGGATTTATTGCATTTTAGGACATTTTTTAGATGTAGCTCAAGCACACCTAAATGGCATTTCAGCATCCCTAAAATAATAAATAAACATAATTTGGATTATTATTGTTTAGCCAACATTTTCTTGGCTTGCCTGTAGAGATTGAACAAATACACAGCCTGTTC
>JAODUH010036627.1:15000-21441 GCA_027564835.1 Typhlichthys subterraneus
TT
Organism: Typhlichthys subterraneus; assembly: GCA_027564835.1. Classification (NCBI taxonomy): domain Eukaryota; kingdom Metazoa; phylum Chordata; class Actinopteri; order Percopsiformes; family Amblyopsidae; genus Typhlichthys; species Typhlichthys subterraneus. The sequence continues at coordinate 15,003 of JAODUH010036627.1, forward strand.
CATTTGTTTTGTAACGATTTGAAAAATGCCTAAATCGCAAAATTGAGATTACTGTATGCTTTCAATCAAAATTAACATCTGGAGTCACGCCGACGGGCGGCGCTCCCCTTCCAGTTCTTTATCACCTGTGTGCGCTCCTCTGGTCGACATCCAGTTTCCCCAGTGCACCTAAACAACACAGACTTATGTTGATTGCCTATCGTTTGCACCTGTGTTGGGGTTATATTAAATTGAAGTCTTTTGATTTCTGTCAGAGCCATGTAAAAGACGTGTGGCAGCATTTTGCTACAAAGGGCCAGCCCTCTGGCTTATTTATTTAGAGTAGTTACATACATACAAAATATGTCAACAAAATCCTGCTAGCATTGCTCTAATAAAATAGCCATTATCCACAATTAGCCCTTTATATGGCAAGGAACCATATTTAATCTTTCTCTGTGAGGTAGTATAAACACATGGATTTCTCACAGCCATTCACATAAAATCAGGCTACGTCACTGTTAGTTACAGTACACCAGGTCATCTGACCAAGGTTGCCCAGAGCATTTCCACTTCAGTGTACTTTCGGAATTCCAAAAATACACGTTTTCGCTCCTACCGACTTTGACATCTACGGTTATATCTACAAATTGAAAGTCAATGAAACATTATACAGTTGAATAGTTATGCTGCATTATGAGATAGCCGTTGTTTGAATAGGATTTCAATACATTTATTAAATCTGTTCATGAAAAATGAAGGCAACATATTTGATCATATAAGGGGTATATATTTCTTTTTAAACAAATAATGCATAATAACTTAGGACAATTATTTAATAGTGCAGCTGCTTCATAAAGTACAATGAAGCAGTTACCTAAGGCTACGTTCAGACTGCGATCCTTAATGCTCATTTCCGATTTAGTGCTCAAATCCGATTTTTTTGATTTGCTGTTCACATTACCTGTTAAATGTGGCACGTATCAGATTCTAGTGTGTACTGATTTCGGTTCTGAAGTGACCCGCATGCGCAAATGAGACATACCATGTAGCCCGGTGCGCTGTGTTGAATGTAGGAAAGTAAACATTGACTGAGGGCAATAAAGTCAACCTCAGTCATTTTATAAATTGACGTGAAGTGGAACTGTGGAAGCCAGCGAATTTGTACAGAAGAAAGCCAAATAGCCGACTGTTGTAGACTACTAAAGCCTGTTAAACACTCACATGGAATATTTTCTCCGCCAGACATTATGCACAGACTGCCAGTGGATTTCATCTGCCCGTATCGGTAGCGCATTCTTTCTGCGTTGATCGTGGGGATTGATACGTTCAGCAACAGTCAGACATAGAGCTATTTATCAATGTGTGGGGCAAAGAGGCAGGGTTATATACCATGCAAAAGGTTTTCTTTTAATTTATTTGTGTACTGCTTCTACAATTTAGGCTACTGTATTTACTTTGCACTGTCTGCTCAGCGAGGCAGTATACGCCTTGAGTGCAGTATCCAAACACTCATTATATAACAAGGGGGAGGACGATGATCCTATTGTGTGCAATGGTTAACACCTCGCTTTGTCCATCCAGTGAGTACTTCATTATTTAGTCTACTGTATGTTCACTTGCCAGTGGGACTACATCTTCTCCTGCGCAGAGGTAACAAATGTCGACCAACAATGGCCATGACTGAGCCTGATTACTCTAGCGAGGGCGACTCACACAGTGAATGTCTATCTAGAGTGACGTCAAAGTCGTATCAAATCTGATTTGACTGTTCAGACTGAGATCGCATTTAAAATAATCAGATATGTATCCGATTTAGTACTACATATAAAAGTGGCCCAGATCTGATGAGAAAATATCAGATTCTATGTGATTTGTGCTGTTCACACTGCTCTGAATAGATCAGACCAGAGTCACTTATGGGCGAAATTTGGACTTTGACAGTGAATGAAAGAAAACATTAAATACATTTAAAAACAATACTAGTTTAGGTGGACAAAAGTTTAAAATGTTGTTAAATAAGTACAAATAAAATCATTAATAAATATTCTTAAATAAATATTTTAACGCTTAAAATTTTAAGTTTATGTTTTTCTAATATTATATATATACACTTTTTGGAGAAAAAAATGTGTGACAACAGTAATAATGTATTGTAATATCCTCCAATAACACTCTAGGATTGAAATTTTGAATTTTTAAGTATTTCATTGAGCGCCCTATAAATGAGCATTTCTTACCTATTTACACTTGAATTAGTCGAATATCTGTTATGCAATAAGTTCTTGATATAGGTTGGGATTAACCACACTTGTTGTAATACAGTATGTACTGCAGCCATTTCCGATAATATTTGTAGATATTAGTTATAGTTAATGTATAGGCCAGGTAACATTAGTCTACTGTATAATTATATTAGCATATATAACAGCGTGTAAAGAATATTTATGTAGGCCTACTGAGAGGATAAATAAATGATCCCTCCAAGTACAGCTGACATACGTTTGTTAACCAATGGGATATGCCTGACCATTAATGAATGTTAACTTGGAATGTTTCTCTAGCCAGGAACACACGGTTGCAGTTGTTGTATCTTTTAACAGCGGAGTTCTTGGCAAAAGTAGGTTAATTTCTTAATTTCGCCATCATTTGATCTTTAAAAACAAATGTTATCTTCTTTTATCTTATTGTGCGATTGGCGATATAGTTAGGTGCTAATGCTGCCATATTCTTCTCAAACCACTGCATAATTGACATTTTATAAATTATCCTATTCAGTGGGTAATTCATTTTTTTGTATTTATAAATGCGGTTTTGGAAAACCAATGTGTGTCTTTGTTTTGTTTTCCACAGGTAGCATATGTTTTTAAGAGGCCTTTCACGCTCTTAACTTCCCAAATACCTGCAGTACTCCAATATTGCCGCAAGGAAACGTGCGTATGCCTAGTTGAAACCTGACGTGGAGCTAAATGATTTTCCACGTCAAAGATAATTGTTATGAATTCTCAACTTTGTCGTGTGTTTGAGCATACGCATGCTCTAAGATCAAATATGTACGTACTGTAAGTAGATTTTATAAATGAGGCCCCTGGACTGTGAAATATGCAACATTGTGTCAGAATATACTCTCTCTCTCTCTCACTCTCACACTCACACACACACACACACACTCACACCCAGCTGAGAGCATTCATAATGTAATATCGGTGTTCATCAGAATCAGTTCCCGTCCACAACCACAACATCTGCTCTCCCCTGGATACCACAGTGACACCTGTGTGTGTGTGGCAATGCTCTCTTGCTCCAACCCACAGCTATACACCCATTCATAAGGCCTGCATCAGTATACACACACCTGGCCACGTCCCAACTCTCCTGCAGCTGGATATTACAGGAACGGCCAGGGGAAGCGGAGAAAACATTGCGAGGTTTCCGGAGAGCACAAGCTCGGCATCGGCGAGGCAGATTGAAACGGGACAGTGCGGCTTGTTGAGAGAGCGGGATATCAGTTGGACAAGCCAAGGAGTTGTGCACAGGAATAACAAAAGCAGTGTGTTTCCATTCTGTTGGCTCACTCCACTGTACATCTCAAAGTCCCCCTGCCTCTCTGGTCTCAAGTGACTAGCAACAACCCACCTGTCTCAGACCAGTGGAACATACAGTGTGTGCACACAAAGTGTCACGTTGACACAATAAAACAGGCCAAATGCCTATAAGGCACCCTCGGCTATTAGAGTGTAAATCAACACAAAAACGTCTGAAATGAAGCTTTCCAGTGAGTTGTACTTACTGGCAATTACTGGCAATAAATGATCATGTCTATTGATCCAATAGCTAGGGCAGAAGTATGTCAAACAGAATGTAGGCTGCTAAGACATTGTATCACATAGTGCTGCTAACGTATACCGCTGAGAGAAGTTAACAACATAGGAGGAACTCGTAGCAGTTATCTCCGGTGTGGTCTGCCACTCTGGCAAAGCAAGCCCCTTCCCCACCCCACCCCACACACACACACACACTGCTCACCCACCTGACTAACACCCCCACCCCCCGCGATCTGTTCATTGGTGGGAGGAACGGGGAATTATGACAAACCAGCCGGGCTTCTAGCAGTCAACTTCACGCCCAACGATAATGAGCTCCCGGCGGATAGGTCTCTCGCAGGGACGAATTGGGGGGAAAAAGTGTAGATTTCCCCCACGCATTTACACCCCCCCCACCCTCCACGGTGGCGGGGGAACAGTAATCGTCTGAAGCCGCTCTACAATACACACTGCACCGGATGGGGGGGGGCATCGGCAACCGCTTGCATTAGGGTGAGATCAGCTAGCGTCTAGTGTGAAGAAGAGGGGATAAAGAACGCGTCCATAGGGTGGAAAACTGGGAGGGAGGGGGCTCTAAGACACAAATAAAGACATACGTACAACAGGAAATGGGGATGAACAGCAGCCTCCTTGGAGGGCCTGCTTTAGCACAAATGGGACGATTGGAAGACTGCTGTTGTGTGTGTGTGTGTGTGTGTTCGGAGCAGGTGGATACGTGCGCTGTATCTGTCACGCTTATGTGGGAACACACTCGCTGGACGAAAAAAAAAAAAAAGGTCTTTTAATGCAAACTTAAACAGCTAATACACTTGTCTGAATTTACACCTGAAGCGCTATCAGGACCGAGGGGTCTAGCTTCCGGCAGGTAAGTTCAACTCAAGACGACAAGGGAATAAACGCAGGAGAATAAATAGGGGTTACTAAACAGCACCAGGTGAGTTGTATCACCGTAATCAGGGCTAATGTCTGTTGCTGCCGGCTGCTGGCGAAGCTGGGGATGACAGTGTCTTATGGAGATCTTTGGAGCAGTACTGTGGGGCGCGGGGTTGTTTTGTAATGGAGGAGCCGAAACGGCTCAGAAAGCCTGCAAAGCAAGCATCTTAAGAAGGTCTTCTCTAAAATGTAACACCCACCAAGGTTTTACTGCCGTCTCTGCTTTAAACATGTACTGTATATGTTTAATTATATCTGATAAAATATAATAATATAATAATATTGCTATAAGGTTTGAGCATTCCATGCTGACGGGTAACATTTCTGTGCCTAGTATTATCCTTCAACCTGAAAACTATTACTATAGTCTATATAACTATAGTCTGTAACAAAGTGTACAATGTCTTAATGTCATGGAGCTCTCAGGGCAAACCAAGAGCCTTAAAAACCATGTAAGTACTATTTATCTATGCTGGCGACAATAATGAAAGAAATGAAATGTCCCCTGCAAGCTTGAATGTAATACAGTGACCGGCCTTGAGTACAGTAGGACATAGTCCTCATCGACTCATCTCCAGCAGACTTTAGCATAACACAAAAACGGTGCAACATCAAACCCTTTTATCAAAACAGCCGGCGATTTCCTATGTAAAAAACAAACAGCAAACAACAAACCTTGATTAAAAAAGCCACAGGAACAAAACTGAATTCCCCTCCTCTTGTGTTGTGTGCACGTGACATTTTAATGCCAACGCTACAGCGCTTAGCGCTCACCTCACTGTTGGCGTGCAGCATAATGATAGAGCATTTAGCTTGCATTTAGAATTGAGGCGGGAGTGGGGGCGCTTGTCCAATTACCAGGAGGTTGGAGATGCGGCGAAAGGCGTCTTCAGATGGTGAAAATACTTCATTGCGTCATTGCTGGGGTGAGTTTTGGGGAGAAAGTTTGCCTTCTAATTGGTGGGAAGATTTCACACGGATATTTCGGATATGATGCTGTGAAGTCCAGAAGCCAGAGAAAAAGGCAGTTATGGAAAAGGGAAAACAGAGATAGAGAGTGTGACTTGCAGGGATCATTTTCCTCCATTACAACCACACAAGTGTAATTCTGCTCATACATTTTTTTTGTATGTGTGCGTGTTTGCACACTGCCCCTCCTCTTGAGTGATAGTTGCCTTGGCAACCATGGCAAATCTTCCTTTTCTCAAACAGATGTCCCATTTAGTTGGAAATTAGAATGTGTCGGAGGGAGAAAAAAAACCCACGAGACACAAATTATTTCAAAGTTCTCTGGTGGAGCGAAAGAAACAGAGGAATGGGGAGAAGAAAGGAAGCAGGATAATATTCCATTCCCTCCTGTGGCATTGTGTACACGGCTGTGTAGTTATGGCCTTGACGCTGAGACAGGTACAACCTTTGACAGTGGGACCATGGACACTGCTGTGTTTTACCATAATGGGACAGTTGAGACATTGTGTGTATGAAAGGTGACTGTCCAAATCACTCTGGCTATGTGGGATTAGTATGGCTTTATGTGCGCCGAATCCCCTTTTACCCAGGTGTGATTCTGAAGGTACACATTCAAATCACAAGTCCACTGCCACTGACACTCTTCCTGACTTGTTATATCCATACAAATGTTAATGGATAATCTCTAATAGAGCTATAATATACAGTACAGTACAACAGTATCAATACAGCTC
>JAODUH010036638.1:0-21434 GCA_027564835.1 Typhlichthys subterraneus
TACCAGGTGTCCAGACTGGCACTGAAGGATGGGGGGCAGGACATAGTCAAAGCATACAGGGCACTCGAACAGGCTGGCCAGGTCACTGTTGGAGGCAGTGGTGCCCGACAGAGTGGGCACGCGCTGGGAGGGGGGGCACTTGGAGGTTCCTGTGGGCAGCGCAGTGGCGGTCTGGCGACTCATTTCTGCAGAGCGTGATGGGGGGGGGGATAGAGAGACAGAGTATGTGAGTTATTGGTTATAATTTATGTATGAATTTATCTAAAACCTTAATAATAATCATTAACTTAAACATGGTAAAATAAGCAAATATGCCTGCAACTGATAGCTAATAAAGTGGCCACTGAGGGAATAGAACATCTGCTGGTGTAGCCCATTCAAGGACGTGTCTGTACTTTACCTCTTAACATGGTTTATAAACTCTACACTGTTGTGCGTGAAACCCCCAAGAGATCAGTGGTTTCTGAGATATTCACACCAACCCCCATTCACACATTTGGTCTAAACAACAACAACTGAACCCTCTGGACCAACTGCGTGCTTTAATGAGTTTGTCATGATTGGATAATTTGATCCATTTTGCATAAATTAAATGCGTAAAAAAAAAAATAAATAAATGCTACTACCCACATGGTAGTAGCCACTGAGTTTATACTGTATGCCTACTCTACAAAATCTATGTTCTAGTAGACCTTTCCAATCTGTCAATGACATCAATAATAAGCAATCAGATAACCTGATTTTCCTTAGCAACGCCTGATGTTTCACAAACAAAGCTACTTGTTAACAGTTATTAGCCAGACTACTGACAAAATTTATCAGAATCTTATATCAGGCAAAAACAAAACAGCAAAGAGTCTGCTTATGCAGAAGCCCCGCTACACTACAGTATGTGAATATGCCATTGCTTAAACAGTATACAAACTTTTTAGCTTTGTGTTCTACTTCCAAGCATAATTATAACCAAGCATAAGAATAAAAATTACAGCAAATGTATTATTACAGTAATATTTCACGGGAAACAGGCAGTGCGACCGAAAAAGATAATTGTTAATGTCATTGTGATAGTATCTTCATCGTTAATAAAGCAGCAAATCATAGCAAAACCAGTCAATTTATTTAACTCATTTTATAAATAATAATAACAACTAATTTTAAGATTAGTGTAAAGTTGTAGGCTAATGTTCAAGGCATATAAAATACGTATTTGTTAACTGTTAAATACAGTCTTGTGATCGGTTTGATAACTCCATGTGAACACTTTTGGGCTAGAATTAAATGCTTGTCTCTGCATTGGTTCTGCTTTCATTCACATCTCATCGAATGTTCTGGCGATACGATTCGCATCACGAGTCATTCATTGTAAATATTGCGATTTCTAATTTGTGGAAATAATTGTGGTCATAGCAAAGCTAATGTGCAGAACCGCTAAATCGGCCAACAAGCATCTTTCCTCTTTTGAGGTTAATGTATTTTGGACATCATCCCTTTTACAGATAAATTGAGTAAATAAAATAGCTTTAAATCGATACCGTGATATTCGAATTGATACAATATCGCTTGCAGACATATCGCGATACTCTGGTGTATTGACATTTTCTTACACTCCTATTTTGCCTCCTAAGGTCTCGAGGTGGGAAATTTGGTCATCCAGCATGTGTGAAAAGGGCTTTTCAGAAGAAATGCGCTTTATTCTCAAAGACTAAAAGGAAAATAGGGTAATTGTTTAATAATAAGTGTGTGAAAATGTAAGTTCTCAGTGTCTACATCCCTTAACCCCACATCCATCATACAACTTCTATAATAAAATGTCTCTATGAGACTTTGCCATTAATCCATTTAAATATAGACCTGGTTACTTGCTTCTCCACCTGTAAAACCAAAGATGGAGTATTGTAGTGCATTTCAATTAAGCGAAAAATAGAACACTTCTGGGCTCTTAAGTGGGCGTGTCACCAACAGCATTTTGCTGTGGAGGCTATGAAAACAGCACCCAGGCAGCTAAATATACCATGCATGGCCTGAGACAAAGTACATTTACCCCCAAAACAGTTAACTGCAGAAATACAGTTGTAGGCACTTGGGACTTAATATAATTATATTCAAAATACCTGTTAACAGAGAAATAATGGGCAATGTTGCTAGGAAATCCGTGTACCTTCATATTAACTTGAATGGAATGCCAGGTCGTTCTGGTCCACTTAAATGGGTGAAAGGTCACCCCCCCCCCCCCCTTCTTCTAAAAATGTAATGCGAAAGTGACGTCCATTAGAACCTCTTTGTAAATCTCTTGTACAACTGAGGATTAAAAGGGGCCACTAGGTGGGCAGGTGTGGGTCAGGTTGGACAGAAACACTCGGCCAAGCGAGAACCTCTGGTGCTAAAAAACGCAAAATTTCCAAAAGCAGCAGTTCCCCTAATGGCCATTTGGGGCTGGCTGCAAAAGGGAGCCAATATTCATAGACTCCCATGTTAAGATGTCAGACTTTACAGCAAAAATAAACGTGTTTACAGCCCGATTCAAAAGACTGTTTTGGGCTCTATAGCTGGGGGGGGGGGGGGGTGAATTTTTGTATAACATCAGTTAAAAATGTATAAGCCATACAATATATTGGATTCGGGGGATAGGGGAACGTGGAGATGGCCAGAGCCAGCACCGTGCGTTATTCCAACACGTTCTTGAGAAAAGCTATGGGTGATGTCACGGAGGGTTTGTCTATTTATACTGTATATACAATCTATGATCCAGACACAATAACACTGCCTAAACAAAACGGAATGTACTCGCTCCAACACTCATGCTAGGGCTGATGGATTACGCAGACAAGAGGCCTATCTGCACTGTGGATTCATGACCTCTCTGGCACAACAAAGCACACGGGCTATTTCTGTCAAGGCAAGGCGTTCAGAGCTGCAGAGATTTTCGTGCTGTAGAGAAAAACAGCCAGACAGTAAAGTGAGTTCAGATGTTGTCTTAGTGTGAGAGCGTGCGTGCGTGCGTGCGTGCGTGCGTGCGTGCGCACAGCGTGAGCTGCTGTTTCCCCATAATGCTGTACAGTTGCCTTGGCAACGGGTCTGTGGCTAGAAATGGTATGGCCCGTGCGGCTGAGGAATGAGGAGAGAAACCAACAGCGTGGGGAAAGAAAGTGGAGGAGGAGGAGGAGGAGGAGTGCAAGTATGGGCAGATGAGGGAGAAACACGGGGAGGTCGAGGGAGGAGAGACATATTACAGAGTAGACCATGGAACATGGGGTGGAACACGCAGGCTGAACAACATAAATGGAGATATGGTGAATGGACTGCGTTTATACAGCGCTTTACAGCGGTGCGTGTTGGGTGTCTTGCTCAAGGGCACCTCGGCACTTGGTGAGGAGTTAGCCGGGGTCGAACCGGCGACTATTGTCGCCCCGCTCGACCACTGCACCGCTATAAATGCGGACGTATAAATGGCACACGTAGCTAATGTATACCGTGTGTCCATGTCGCTGATGCGTCTCAGCTGGAGACACAGCTCCCGTATACGCTCTCGTGTTCTTAACAACTCACAAGCTGCTCCGACGGTCGCATGCTGGTGCAGCGGGGGTGGGGGCCAACAGTAGGCTTTGGGAGATAGGGTGCGAGATCGGCAAGCACAGTTGTTCCACGAGAGGATGAGAGGGGAAGGAAGGGGAGGGCGAGAGACGAGTGGAAATAATAGACACAAAAGGGGGCCTACAGCAGGAGAACAGAGAGAGAGAGAGAGAGAGAGAGAGAGAGAGAGAGAGAGAGAGAGAGAGAGAGAGAGAGAGAGAGCAGCACTTCCCTAGATCAGGCCTTTTTCTGGGTTGGAAGGAGGTTTGCTTTGGGTGGGGCAGCTGCGCGCACGTGTGTGTGCGTGCGTGTGTGTGCGTGCGTGTGTGTGTCCCACCTGCTAAACCGCGTGGTGAAGCTGGTTCTTATTATAGCCTTACCAAGAGATACAGGGCACAGCAAGGCCCACAACACAAGACGGGAGTAGAGAGAGGAATGACAGACGGACATGTATGGGGGGGGGGGGAGAGATTAAATAGGGACGAAGGTAAAAGTGGAATACTTTTGGGGAGGCTTTTTGGAGAGGTTATAATGAATCCTTTTTTATAAATATAGGTAAATAATAAGATAAGAAGATAATCAATAAACAATTTGAACCAAACCAGCATCACAGGCAGGCAGTCATTGTTTTGCCCAACCAGAATGGGGAATTCCATTCCGCTACAGCCATTTGGAAATGTGTGGAATAAAAAAGTGTGTTTGCTGGATTGCATACAGATTGCAGGCTGGTGTATTGTACAGTGCCAGGTTGTGTAATATCCCAAAATATTAAAGCGTGTCCGGGTAAAGCCAGGGGTTTGCACTGCCAGCAGCTGCCAACACAGCCAGCAGACAAGGTAGATCTTTAAGGACATCTAATGCCTCTCTGAAAAGAGATAACTAATGGAATTAGCAAGTATCGTGTATCAAGTACATTGGCTGTGACAGAGAACACCCATCAAGCTACACCACATCTCAGCCTGCTAGCTAGCATGTTGATGATTAGCAACACTGACGATAGCATCGGATCTGGGAGTGAGCGACTACTACTACTACCATGGACATTTCCTGGTACTATAGAATTGCCATCTGGTATTGCCTAGGTTTGCCTTAATCCAGTGGATTAAATGGCCTGCGTATGTGGGTCCATGCTGCCACACAGGGGAAGCCCCGTGAGACTGCCAAAGTCACATAACAATACGCCCTTAGCAACATCTCTAGTATATTGTCACACATACTGTCATATCGCCAACCCCTCACTGGTACTAACTTAGCTGTACTCGGCCTAAGGCCAGGGCCGAAGTGGCCTAGCATGCAAGGCTAACATGGTATGAACACATAAGTATGTCCCTTGCCCTGTGCACAGATTACATAGCATTAGAATCAACCGAAAAGTATGTTGCCATCATGGATGGCAACAGTCTCAAACACAACCAACCAACGGCACCTCATTAGTGTAGGGAGACTAAAACATGCAACATTCCACCAGGGAATGATGCCATAGCCAGTGACACAGAGGATAGGAAGAGAACAGTGCCGAGATAACAGCAAAGTACACCACCAGAGCACAGAAGCCAACAGTTAGCTTCTCCTCAGTACAATTGGTTGGTGATGAGACTGTATGCAAATATACTGTACACTGCCAACCACTACAGTCACATGCGCACGAGGGCAACAGGAAGAGAGACAGGAAGAGAGATGTGCAGGAGGAGGCGCGGTGCACAAACTGAGCACATTCTGTGTGTCTGTGTGAGTGTGAGAGTTGGCTAACCAGTGTTAGGCCTGTGGGCAGTGGATGCGTGGATCCCTGTGTATGTGTACGTTTAGTAGATGACAGTGAGTGGAGCAAACGGAGACAGCAAAACAATGTGATGGATTGTCCCCGTGTTGAGTTAGATGCTAAGAATTAAAAAAAAAAAAGTAAACATTTAGTAGATATTGATAGTAGATGGCAGTGCACTGGTTGCAGGATCTCTCTCTCTCTCTCTCTCTCTTTGTGTGTGCACGCGCAAGCTTGTGTGTATAGAGGTGTGTGTGCGTGTTGCAGGGCTGGGTGGGATGGGGAAACGATCCCAGGTGCTGTACTAGTGGAACATATTTGGAGTTCACGACTATGCAGACAGGAAGCAGCGCGTGCTTGGGCCGACACGCCCACCAGCGGCACTCGACACACACAGACAGAGGGAGGGAGAGACACATGTTGGCTGGTAGCAAGCACCAACAAAGCAGAAGCAGACAAAAATACGCACAAACCTTCGTCCATAAGATTCCCAAATATGGTGTTCGTCTTCTCTTGAAATGTGGGGACCTCTGAAAGAAAAACAAAGAAGTAGCGTTTGAAAAGATAGCAGCAAGCTAATGGCTTGTTAACAGGCAACAAAGAACCTCAAACTCTCACATAAAATCACTACACGCCTACATTTGGTGAGAAGTTCATGTGAAGTTAAATTAAAAAAAAAATGTTGGGGGGAAACATTTAGGGTAGGTTTTAGCTGAAAAGCTTGAGACTGTACAAGCAAATGTAGAGGGGTTTTGCATAAAAGTACTGTCTACGTGAAGCCCAACACAATGTTTTAATAGTCTTGTCTATGACTAGTGCATATGAACACAATAAAAGAAAAATCAAGCATGAGAGCAACTGGAACATAATTGATGGCAATTATCATTTATGCATCACGTCCACGAGCTATTTGCTCTGAGATTAAGCTCAAGTTTTACTTTCCACACTCAGGCTTGACACATTTGAGTAAATCAAGGAGACAGATTCCCCTAAGGCTGAAGTGCATGCAGCAAATACAACAGTGTTTAGTATTCTAATTTACAGTAACAAAAAATAAAATAGATTAATAACTGATTACAAACGTGTTACAATAGCCCATGTTATAATGAAATAAAACAGCATATTAAGTAATTATGGTGTATACAAATGAATAGAAAATGTATTATTGTCCTGTGCATGTAGCAGTATAAGCATGAAGCAAACTCAAATGTAGCCTCTGCGTCTAATCTACGCAAAACCGATGCCGTAGCCGTGAGCATATACTTCTGTGCTTTATTGGCCGCGCAGACCTGTACGTATTGAGCGTATGCGAAGCCCCGCTATACACAAATGATATCTAAGATCCAGAAAGAGTGCATGTAAATATATATAAAAATAAATGTATTACCAACCAGCGGAAACTAAATGTGCCAATAGAAAACAGAAAAGATTGCCAATTGCATTTTCGCTGCCCGAACAAGGAAATAGAATTAAAAAAAAAGTTTAAATCCTCGTCTAGTCATGAGTTTTTAAATTGTAGTCTTGTGTGTTCAAGGCATATAAAAACTATATTTTTCCCTTGCAAATCTCATAATTATACTAGGATTATCAGAAGGAAATAGTCTGTGCATGAACAGGATGGTGTTATAAATGTCCCCAAAGCACTCTGGCACATGGACTAGCATCTCATAGTCATACCAAGCCAATGACAAGTGAATTTCCACACAATTATTTGCGAAGAGAACTTTTAGAGTGGCCTGAGATTGTAGTGGAAGAATTTCTCAGCAGGCATGAAAAGCTGACCTGGCAAAATAGTAATGATGTGTGGGCATTTCTGGGTAGGCATACAAAACCATACAACACTGAAAGACCCATGAGTGAGAGCTTGATAACCACTAGCAAACACCTGAGACAGAAATGTTGTTTAACATCATGTGAAAGCTGAGTGTAGTCAAGGAGAAGGACTACCGAATGTACCAAATATCATGCTGTGTCCCTGAGTTATTTGTTGCCATCTGACACACGTGTTCTGGTTTTTCAGAATATAGCCTATGCTTCAACACTACGTGAAATATATTCGTTGAGAACCATTGTGTGCATTACGTAGCCTGCAGTTTGACACAATAAGCACCTGTATGAGCTTGCGTCCAACTCAGACACACATTTAACCATGCAATCTTTTGGAGTGCCACAGCCAGCCAGCCACACACACACGCACGTGCACACGCACGCACACACACACACAGGAGTAGGAATGATGAAGACCTGAGTGACAAGCAGTTTCTTTTAAAGAACTATAGAGGAAACTATTCTTTCATCAGTTGTTCAATGTAAACTACAAGCATTCTAACAGACTGTGCATAGGAGGAAAGCGCATGTGCAGTGTATAGCATTATGGGTTTGTGTGTACAGTAGTAGACTATCAGGTTAAATGCTTAAAAACAACTAATTAAAAAAATATTTTTCTTTTTAAATTTTCAGGAACGCTTGCTAAATTCAAACTAAAATAAAAGAAAAACACCTCTCCCTTTAATGCCATAGGGTGCTCCCTCAGAAGCTCCGTCCCACACATTGGAAACACATTGAGACGGCTAGGATATTGCTGGGGTTTGCGGGCGCACCACTTTGTTTGTGTTCCTATTTAGGGAGCCAGGACTTCTCTGGAAGTACCGGATGCGCACGCACAGGGAACGGTAAGATAGCTGACTGCAAGGAAAAATATGGTGAGTTAGAAAAAAATTACGTTAGCTTACAATCACTTACTACACCTTTTGTACTAAACCTCAGATGCAGCTTGCCTGTGTTCCATTTACACTTAAAACTAACCGTTTACTTCAGCTCAACAATACTGCAGAGATGCTTCGGCAATGCCACCGTCGTTAACACGAGCGCTCCTATCCAGTGGCAGAGATTTGACATCACAACAAAGAGTTAAATCATTTTCCCCCAATATGGTACAGTATGTGTGGTGAGAGAGGTGATGAGAGCATATTCAAGCATTAAACAGAATAAGGCCGACCAACAACACGCCATGGCTATTATTAGGCTACTATCTCACCCCTTTGTAGAAGTAGACTACTCAGTTGTCAGTGTATGTTCTACGCAAGAGCAAGCTCACACCAAGATGGGGAGAAGACCAGAGGTGGGGGGAGAAGAAATTCCCTTATGCATGCATGATGTTGTAATTCCAAATAAAAAAATAAAAAAAAAAACATCTAAAAAGAAAAATCCCAGATTAACTCTATTGCTAGTCAGCAAAACAAGCTTTGAGTCAATGTAGAGAAGCCAGTAAACCTACGTATCAAGCCCAACACTAAATATATTTGCATCTGACAGAGGTGGAATAAAGCACCACTCTCCTCAAGAGCACCGCTGGTCTATTCAGTCTATATACAGTGTCACTTCCTTGTGGCATTCCAGTCCACTGGCAGAAAGCTGCATTGAGCACTTAGTAGCAAATATGCCGGGTAAGCGACTGCAGTTAAAGAGCTCTTAACACACACACACACGCACGCACGCACGCACTCGCATGCACTCACAGGTTAGCGTATCGCTGCTCTTCACTAGCGCAGGCAATGCGCAAAAAGCTTGGATACATTTTAAATTTCAACCATAAGGAAGAAACTTCTCCTGGACAAACAAAGCAAGCTCTCCCTTTCTCTCTCCCTCCTTACCCATAACCCCCCCACCCCTCCCCCGGCATCCCTGACAGAATGACAGAGTGGGAGGAGAGAGCTCGGCTCTGGCCAAGGGAAGAGAAAAGGGAACCCTGACATACAAAGTAAATACGCGAGCTGAGGGGCAAATTGCGCTGCTGCTTGCTTCCTCTCTAAACTCTTCTTCTGCGAATCTGCATATTACACAGGTTCTCCTCTCTCCCATGCAGTGGGGCTGGGCGATACGGACCAAAAATCACATCCAGATATATTTAGGTTGAATACCGATACACGATATATATTCATATTTTCTATAAAGTGGGTTAAATGTTCAGGAGGACAAAAAAAAAAAACTGGAAACCCGACAGAAATGTGAAAGTTCTGCATTTTTAGCAACTTAATTGTAGTTGTTAAATCCATAGCAGAGAGGTTGTGAATATTGCAGCTATAATGAGTTTGCTTAATTTAATCCACATTTGTTTTTGATCACAGGGTACATTGTCATACCAGCTGGCTACCTGTATCTGTTTGTCAGAAACAGAAATTGAGCATGTGACTCGGTATCTGCTCTCTCATTGGCTATTCTGAAAAAAGGTGCAAATATAACTAAGTTGATATTGTCTAATTTTATATCTCTTTTGAAAACATACCGATATAAATTAAATATCAATATATCCCCAGCCCTAGAAGGTAGCTGCACTACGTTGCCTGAGAAAGAGCTAAAGATATAGTCGGTCACTCTGGAGAAAGCTTGTTTATACTTGGTCAATGGTCAATACAAAACACTTCTCCCTTAAATGCCAATGGATGTGTGGTGCAGTCTGCACCACTTTGCATTCCCATTTACAGAGCTATAGGGGCGTGGTTTTCCAATCAGCATCGTGTTTACAGCTATACGGGCGTGGTTTAGGTGTGCCGACCATGGTGCCGACTGCGAAAACGACCAGATGATTCATCCAAATTCAAGTATTTTTTTGAAAGTACAGACATTCACAAACAGTTTCAATGTACGGCTCCCCAGATTGTGACAACAATTCCTCTGGCACGTCAGGTTAGTGTAGAAAGTAAAATCCAAACTTGTTTTTTTTAGCACGCACACAGGTACTGTCAGCTAACGGACTGCGAGTCTCTTACAAGTTACAGCTTAGAAATGTTATTATGCTGGTTTTAAGTGATCCTACACAAACTGACAAAGGATTTCTCTTGGTTCTGGAAACACCGGAATACATGTATAAGCATGTTCTAGTAAAAGTATTACAGACTTTCTATGATTGTGTACAGTTACGAGCTGCAGCTATGCATTGCAATGGATAATTGTCTTGTGTTATTGCTCTGTTGTTTTGTTTGTTTACTGTATATGGATGGACCAAAGGGTCTGCAATAAAGTGGAATCGAATTACAATCATTGACTACCTTTAAGCAGGAAGCCCATGTCAGTCCTCCAGCGTTATCACTCATGGTCTTTCCCTTCCCTTTGCGCCCCCTGACAATCTCCCTGTCTCCCCAACTTCCTCTGCAACGCATTCTTTGGTCTCCCCCTCCCGCCAAATCTTCTCTGCTGGTTTCAGACAGACATACTTATTTTACCCCGCTAGCCCCTTACAACACATACCATGTCTGGCCTCAGATGTCGGCCAGCTCTCGTCTTCGTCTTTCTCATCGACATCCACAACAGTGGTCTGTGGAAACAGTGTGCCAACTGCTACGTCCCTGTTCTTTCTTTGCAGTGCATTCCTCTGCACGTGCACTCTAGCATACGACCGTATATAACGAAGACATAACACATTTTTCTAGTTGGATTTACAGTCCATTTAGTTCAGCATATACTTTCTACAGCCATTTAGAGGGAGGCAATCTGTTAGCATGTTTCAGTGGTTGTGGAATGGGTTTGTAGACAACAGACACTTAGGTCAACTGAGGCTGTACCCATGCCCAAACCCCCACATTATGATATTAGGGTATAGAGAGACAGACAGCACATCTGCACAGGGAGAGTGCCTTAGTTCTGCTGCTACAGCAAAGGTTCTTCAGCGGCTTTACGGTGGGTGAATCTACCAAACGTCCTCACTGGCTAGGGATGAGACAATATACGGTATTATCGTTTATCACGATTTAAAAAATCTGACGATAATCGTATCGTGGTGAATGTCTATTATCGTGATAATCATGAATGTCCTCGCATAGGTGAATATTTTCACAGTACATATGTGTCATGGTAATAAAAGTTATTGTTTCTTCGCTAAATTTAAGATTAAGTGAGTCCAGTATGTTTTAGTGCCATTATAAGAGTTTATTTAAAAAATAACAAATAATTCTGATAATATCGTCTATCGCAATTAATTTTGCCAGGATAATCGTGATATAATTTTTTCATACCGTCCCATCGCCTATCACTGGCCAATACACAAGACGGGTCAGGAGGAATCCGCAAGAACCGATAGGAGGCGTGAAGGGGAGCAATAAAACAGCTCTGGTGACACTCGTGGGGATGCCTGAAGTGTATTCTTAAACATGAGCGGGCAGTGGTTCATCAGCAGACTAATACAGAGAGCACAAAACTTCTTCACCTCGAGCCGTCAGGGTTTCACAAAGACGACCGAAACAACAAGGGGGAGGTGAGAGAGGGAGAAAGAGAGGGGGGTGGGGGGTGGAGAGTGGAGAGTAAGAAAAGCGGGCGGGGCGACGTGAGGCGTAAAAGGACTTGTTCCGGGAGTTGGTACAATAAGCTTGGCCAGGCGGGGTCACGGCCGCAGCCAGATCTGTTTCCATTTGAAACATTTTGGCATCCACCATGTGTATTCCAACTTGCAAGGAAAGCAGACCAGGGCTAGACCGCGTATTGCCAAAACAAGTAACGGTAGTCTGACTGACGACAATATTTGCTTAAAGCCCAATTGTCGAGTTGTCAACTATTTTTCTTTTGTATTTTTTAGGAATATATTCCTTCATTATCATTTTCTTCAAGTTAAACATTAACCTCCATAAAGTAAAAATAATCGTAGCTTGTTAGAAGTTTGTCCTTTGGACAAATCAATTGTTCTCCAATACCACAAACCAACAGACTTTTGCACACAGCTAATCTGTTATTTTAGCAATGCCAACCCCCCCCCCCCCCCCCCGGAACACCAGCAGAGGAACACAGCAGCCATGGAGAAGCCCCACAGCCCTGGGATGTCATGGCGGAGGAAAGATCTCTGCAAAGAGTGCACGCGCACGCACAGCGTGAGCAAGGCAACCTGGGACTCCATTCAGCATTACTAAAAAGAGATCTAGAATTACCTCACCGTTACAGTCCATGAGTCACACGCGCACGCACACACATGCACACAGAAACAGCTGTCACTTCTTGTGAGGAATGACTGAGCTCTATTCAGGGGACATGTGTACCACAAATACTTAGCCAGGTCTGTGACTGGTACAACTGTCTACCATCAACAGACTCATATCCAAACTGATCGCAAAAGGACTACAGTAGATTTATCTATTCTCTATGTAATCAACATTTTGGTGCTTATTTTTTCCCCCTTTGTTCCATGGCAACCCCACACACACTTGCATGGAAAAGGGCCCAGGTTAAGAGTTCATTGTAGTTATGGCTTTTGTTGATTTAATAGAATCTAATTATGTTCCCGTTTAAAGTACTTCTCCCTCACAAGAGTTCTGCAAGAAAAACTAACAACCATTTAACTGAGTGAGCATATAATATGAAGTCATGTAACACATTGCATACATACATGACTTGTATGATTATACCATTAGCATAAGCATTAATAGTTTCCTCAACAATACCAAAGCTTACAACAAACGCAAACCAATAAGAATTCCCCTAAGATCTTTGAGAGGGTTCGTGAACAAGGTCTTGCAATAGTTTCCTACTACTGGGCGTAGACCTGCGACTACTTTTTAAAACTACAGAACAGCCTTCAATCAATCGGTGTTGCAACAACTGTTCTGATCGCCTCATCTAGTTCTACCACCATCTCAGAACACATGATGCATGCCAACGTACAAATCCACCCACAGTCCACCAGCAACAGGGTGGCTGTGTGATATGAACAGGGTTTGCAGACTATAATATCAGAAATTAAGCTGAGAGCAATAATCGGCTGGAGACTATACTGGAGCTACACTGGAACATGGTGCCCCACGAATAAGGAACAGCCCTCAACCAGCTATAACTACACACAAAAACGAAAAAGAAGAAAAAAATCTGAAGACCATGTTTGTAAACAGACAAAACTGGCTATATTACTAACTAATCTTATCTGTTAGGGAGTGAAACCCCTGAGGTTACAAGAAGTCTGTCCCTGACTACAAACAACAAACTATGATTACGTCATGTATAGATGATGAAAGAAGCTTTCATGATGCTTTAGTAGAAATAGCATAAAAATACATGCTACAAGTGGAGATGGCAACAAGCTTTGCAGATACATTACATGCACGATTGTTGGGAACAAAAACAACAGAACAGTTGCTGGTCCAGCACCTACTGCATTTAAAAAAAGCTTATTTCAGTCAGGAGGACCGAATATTGAAATGATAAGACAAGACCCAAGAGTATAACAAAACACAATGTCTGTTTACCTGCTTCATAAGCCTACTGACATTGAGCTGGCACTACAGAGCTAAAAACTATATAATAATAATAATAATAATAATAGGGAGAAATTACATTTTACTATAATCTTCTAAATCACCCCTGATTTGCCAACCAACATCTATATGAGTTGCTTCACTTTACCTATCAATCTGGGAACTCTGAAAACAGTTTTTCCATCCATGCAGTGGCAATAACAGGCAATTTCACCATCTTCAACTGATAAGAAAAATAAACTATATTTTCAAATACAGGTGCTACCACATGGTTTGGACCACCTTCAGCCAATAATAACAACAATACCCATAACTAATAACTGCTTTGTTTGTGAGACATCCGGTGTTGCTAAACAAAATCGGGTAATCTGATTAGTTATTATTGATGCGTGATTGACAGGTCGGAAAGATCTATAGGCCTGGTGCTTCTCTCTAACTGACTAACCGGGTTCAATTTGAGAGTTTCCTGACTGATATGTAAAGACAGGAAAATGCAAAGGCAGCTTGAAAAATCTGAATGATTTTAACCAGGCTCATTATAATATGGTCTCTGGGGTTTAAAAAAAATAATTCAAACAAACAGTTATGATTGGTGTGGTACCGGTAATGATCCTGCAAAATGTATTTGTAAACACTACAAGGCTTCTACTTCAAAAAAAGTTGTATTTATAGAAACACTGCTTCCATGCTATTTGACAAACCATAACAATGACTGCCTAATATTAGAAACCATTATTGGATAGACAGACTGCCCCTAGGAATCATATATTAGGCTATGTGTGTCCGTAATAAAGTTCTGTCAAGACTGGTACCACACGAAACATTGTAAACCACAACTGGAAACTCATGAGTGAAAGTTAAGTACAATGTTGTTGTTTCATGCAGTGCTCACAAATGAAGTCACTGAAATGATGTCTGAGATGGTTACAGTCCATTGTTGACTTGAACACAATAATGTCTTTTTGCCAACACCGATTAAACTAACCATGCTTGCAATAACACCAACAACATGGTGTATGACACCCGAGTGGTAGACGTAATATGTAAAATACACACAGTCCTAGTATATAGCGGGATCGCTCTCAAGCTCTCCTACATCAGGAACGCGCAAGCTCGTGCATCTGACCAGTGGTCGCAAAAAAACAAAACATAATTTGTCATCAATGTTCCCATAGCTCAAAACTGAAGTAAAAAGTGCGTCTGCAACGCGATTAACACAACGAAAGAGTTATTTTAACCATACGTAATCTGCATTGAGAGCAGAACGGCCTCGTCTGGCATGACAGACAACGGCAACAGAATATTTTACGTTACAGTACAGACAAACAGGGCCTTGTCCTACATGAGTCGCGTAGAAAGCATACCCCCCTGCCGAAATTGGTACTTTCACTATAACCGATTAGTTATTAGACAATCAGCTTTGCGAATCACTGCGAAAATACACTACACTGTAAGAAAATAAAATATCTGTATTTACTGAATACCAGTACTGTCTTTAATACGCCTTAAATATGAAATACACCATTTCTTGTTGACGGAATGTATAAAGCAGTGCAACATGCAAAATAAGCACTACACCATATTACACTATTACTCTACCGAAAACAGTCTTAATATACGCACAGATGGGTACGAGAGACCACATCGTCTCGGCAGCAAATAAACAAAAAGAGCAAAATACAATTTCGAGACAACACCATAAAGCGACATTGTAGCTAGCCTTGCAAGCGTTCGCACAAGAAATACAACAAAATAACGCCGTTTGTGCATACATTAAACTCTCGCTATGTGTCTGTGTCGCTACATAGACAGTGCAACCTATAGCGCAAGATAAATATACTAATAGTTTACACAAAGAGACGCTAACCAGTTTAGTACGGGTGCTTGCTAGCTATATACCAAGCTAATAGCTAACATTAACACAACGCCAATGAAGCAAGCGAACGCTAGCTAGTGCCTGCTAACAAGGCTGTTTTGTCGTATACACACCGCACTCTAAACGGTAGGTTTTACTTGACATGCCGCGCCAACCTACCTCGGATGAATTATCCTTTCATTGATTGAGGAAATAACGAGTAGATGTTACCGAAAATGATTTTAAAATAATTACTGTATGGTTTTTCATGCGTTTGCTTCGATGAATGTACATTCGCGCTACACTTACACACAAACGAGACGCTCGCGTTAAATACCAGCCGGCCTGGCGCGCGCGCGCAGTTGTTGAAGTTTATCGCGGGGGCGCGCTCCGCACGATTCGGACATAATATGAAAAGCACTTGGGCCTATATGAAAAGACTCCTGAGATCCTCCCCTTCTTTGGTTGGAACATAATACACGTATACAAGTTCCTAAGTCAGTGCAACGGGACACACTGTTGGCTACTCACTTTGCCAAACGCTTTAACCTAGATGGGAACGTTGTAGGTGATAGCTCTAAAGAGATGATCAAAACATTAAAAGTCAAATGTCCTATAACTATATTACAACCGACTACAACCCCCGCCTTAAAAAATGCACAGATGTAATTTAGGAATAAAACTATACTTGATTGAAACCAAACTGTATGTTACTGTAGACCAACTATGGTCATAAAAATACCAGTTCTGTACTATACAGGCCATTGCAGCCAACACCCTTGAACAAATGTGGGTGAAGAAGAGTGTTATATAAGTGTAATATATGCATTATGTAAAGTGATGTGTAGTATTAAATGATAATACATAGGCTATAACATAGTGCTGACATCAACATATAATTTAGTATTGTAGCCTGAATATATGGCTAGTAGTATAGCAGGTATATAACATAGTGTAGTAGGCCTACACAGGCCACATATGCTAATGTAACATACAGTATTTATGATGCAGCATTACAAAAAAAAAAAAAGCTACAATGAAGTACATTTAAATCTCCAAGTTAGTAATGATATACACACCCGTCATAGTGTTATTTGATTAGATAAATATTCTCAAGTCCACTCATCGGACCAGATACACCAACAGTGAGTCAGATGCACCAAGGTCTACAGTATGGTGCTAAAGTAGATTTAGGCCTAATGGGTGAGATTAAGAGGGCATGAACACCTCCTCCATAGCAGTAATCAGCATTACAAGGGATTTCACACCCTCAAAAGTGGAGCACCATGATAGGGAGCAAGAAAATAGGGAATAAAAGAAATGGAAGCGAGAGATAGATTCACCGAAAAATAGGACAGATATGAAGAGTGTACTGTAGGTGGCGTGGGGTGGGTGTTAAAGAGAAGTATTGGTTAATGCAATAATAGGCCTGTCACGATAATTACTATATTGATTTATCATGAAATATACAGACATAACCTCAATAATATTTCAGACGTCAATAATATTGACTGCTTTTTTATAAGCGTTTTGCTGACATGAGGTTAGCCATGTAGTGCAGAGGTGAGTTCAGAATTGACGAACAGTGGCGAACGTTCGTGACAAACATGTTTGCTTTGAAATTGAATTTCAAACGATATTTTGAACAATAAAACATTTTATTTAAACTGTCAGCCGTCATCCAGCTTCAAAGGTGCGTTCGCCATGAACTACCTTCTCAAACCGTTTGCTTTTGTTCGCAAACGTTCGCGGCGAACACAATGCAAACGCAAAACTGTTTAAATATGTTTGCACATTTCGCTATGTTCGCCAATTCTGAACGCACCTCGGCTTCTGTGACGATTTGTGACAGGCCTAAATCCATGCAATAATAGGCTATAGAAGCTGAGCGACAAAACAGTACGACATACGTCATGTGGAGATGTGTGCGTGTGTTTAATGGAGAGAAAGTGATGGAATATATAATATAGAATTTTACATGGCACTGTCCGACCATCAACATTTACTAACATGGAATATTTAAATGAGTAATGCTCATAGTTTAGTGGATTAAAAGACAAAACACAAAGAGAGAGAGATAACAAAATTATACTTTGTTCTGTGTTAGCAGGGTTTTCTTTAGCAGTGTGCCATAATCTTATTAGTAGTAACATAAAGTGAATTTAGAGAGAGCAGAATAATAAACTAATAGAATTGCTTCCCTTGAATATCTTCAAGGGAAGATATCGCCATCGGTGTATGAATGTGTGTGTGAATGGGTGAATGTGAGGCAAAATACTGTAAAGCGCTTCGAGTGGCCGAAAGGTTAGAAAAGCGCTAAATGCAGTCCGTATTGGGGAAAGCCATGCACCAAGTTACAGCCAGTGTAGAACCACAGGAAGCACATTGGTTCAGTGGTGAACGTTATCACTGACTGGGGCTTTTCGGTGTGATGTCTGCATGTTTTCCGACATCACAAAACAAATAGGTTGACACACCAGGCCATTGCCCTTGACCAAGGCTCTGGCGTTGAAAATAGAGTTGGTTCAGAGCAGTAAATAGCAATGTCATACTGAATATATCTTTTTTTTCTTTTTCTTTTTCATTTTTCCCCATAAAAAAACAAAATTCATTATATATTTGTATTTTTTGTTGTTTTTAGTAGTGTTGAGTTGTTTTGAGATGAGTATGTGAAATAAAAATGGTCAGGAGTCAGAAAAAGGAAGGAAGGAAGGAAAACGAGAAAGCAAAGAGACAAACTTGAGAGCACTTGTGTCTAAGGCTGAATTGGAGATGATCATTCATGCTTTTATTTCATCATGTTTCATCTGCAATTGTCTTACTCATTCACATGTACACAACTCACCTGTAGGCCATCATATAACATACAGTAACAATATGTTCAATGCTTGTGGCCAACTTTGGGTAACTGATGTCCTTGTCTTGTTAGTTGTTAGCCACATAGCTAGCCTGTTAATCTGGCCTATATCATTAACATACAGGCATAGTTGCTACCAATCATACAAGGTGTACTCTAGTCTTCCAGTCATAATGTTGAGCTTCAACATTGCTTGCAACATTCTCTGGTGTGATGCTTGTTGCCAATAGGCTGCTAGCTGTATGAGAAATGGTTCTCAACGTACTAGCCTCGCGAGCTTCAGTTTCCATTTCGCTGTAAGAATCAGTCTGGAAAGCCTCGTAATCATTTTGAATGTGTCCGAGTAGCAGCTGAACTTTCCAATCAGCATAGTGTTTATAGCTATATGGGCGTGGTTTTCCAATCAGAGTCGTGATTATAGCTATACGGGCGTGGTTTTCCAATCAGCGTTGTGTTTACAGCTATACCGGCGTGGTTTTCCAATCAGAGTCGTGATTATAGCTATACGGGCGTGGTTTTCCAATCAGCGTCATGTTTATAGCTACACGGGCGTGGTTTTCCAATCAGCATCGTGTTTATAGCTATACGGGCGTGGTTTAGGTGTGCCGACCATGGTATCGACAGCGAAAATGACCAGATGGCTCATCCAATCAATTCCAAGTATTTTTTTTTAAGTATAGCCATTCACAGTTTCATGTACCCAGATGGACGTGACAACAATTCCTCTGGCGTGTCAGGTTACAACTTACAGCATGGTATAGAAATGTGATAACATTTTAATTAATTACCATGCCACTACTTAAAATTATTTATAAATAATATCAATATTTTAATATTATGATTTAGCATTACTAATTTACATTTGACATTTGTGTGGCAATAGAGATGCTACTTATCTTCAAGACCAATCCTATTTTCATTTAGCCTTTTAGAACAAATTTTGTTCTTACAGTTTGGGCAGCTAAGCACTTAATAAACTACTGAGAGTGAGATTGCGCTCAATGTGGTTTATAACCTTTACATTTTCCTTCATACAGTCTTTGGTGAAAGGCTGTTTGTAAGTGATTGTATCATTACATATGCTGTACTGCCATTCAATTTTATAAGTTGCTGTGCAGTATTTTATATATTTATATATAGTATATAATATGGCCCAGCCAGTTAATGTCCTTAACTGGCTGGGCCAGTTAAGGACATTCACAGTTGTTCCGAACCCTTTGTTATATTGGCTGTGTGCTTAGTGTCATTGTCCTATTGGGAGATTAACCTTCTCTCCAGGATGAGGTCCAGAGCGCTTTGGAGCAGGTTTTGATCAAGGATGTCTCTGTACATTGCTGCATTTCCCTCGATCCTCGATTCCCTCGAACCATGCTTCACTGTAAGGATGATATTGACCAGGTGATGAGAACAGACATGAAGCTTGGCATTCAGGCCAAAGAGTTCAATGTTTGCTTCATCAGACCATAGAATTTCTTTCTCATGGACAGAGTCCTTTAGGTGCACTTTGGCAAACTCCAGGCGGGCTGTAATGTGCCTTTTACTGAGGAGTGGCTTCTGTCTGGCCACTATACCATACAGGCCTGATTGGTGGATTGCTCTCTCCACGGAGCAATTCTGGAGCTCTGTCAAACTTCTTACATTTACGGATGATGGAGGCCACTGTGCTCATTGGGACCTTCAATGCTGCAGAAATCTTTCTGTAGCCTTCCATAGATTTCTGCCACCAGGCGATGGATGAAATTATGGCAAAACAAGGAATGTCTGAAAGACATTTTAAAGCATAACTAGTCAAATCCAGTATTATTGTGCATCAGATATCATATTTAGTTCTTACAAAGTTAAAGAATAAGGTGCCATCTTGTGGTGAGTTTGCAGTGTGTTTTGGATGTGTGCCGTGTTTAGTTTTAAATCTGCAGAGATAAATTACTGACGTAGACTACATCCTTTTATGTCATAAAACAAACACTGCAGAATTTACACTGAAGTTACAGTGTTCTTTCTTCTTTTTTCTCATTTATTTTATAAAAGGATTGGTAGTTCTGTTCATGGTTTATTTTTATATCAGCAGGGCATTGTTATGAGTGGGGATTTCATGATGATTTCAAATCATGATTTTGGGCCAGACATTTTATATGTAAATTAATAATAATTATATACTGTAAATCTAAACACAAATTTCTTTCTTGTTACCATTATCATTTATTTAGTATGTGTGTATGTAAGTGTGTATGTCTACTTTAAAAAAATGTATGTAAATATTGTATAGTCCTACTGGAATTGCAGAATGTGTGCATATTCTAGCATGGCGTCGGGGAACTGTCCATGCGGCCTTGGATATAAAACTGCTATTACAATTTTAGGAAATCAACTAAACATATTTAAAAGCATGCAGCAGGCCTTTGGTCAAAGCATATTGATACTTTAGGTAAATGGACTGCATTTATATAGTGCTTTTATCCAAAGCACTTTACATGATTTGCCTCACATTCACTCATTCACACACAGAGGGCGATGTCAGCCATGCAAAGAGACACCTGACCACCGGAAGCAGTTAGGGTTACAAGGTGTCCTTGTTCAAGGACACGTTGACACTTGGTGAGGAGTTAGCGGGGTTTGAACTAGCGAGTTCTTGATCACCTATCGTCCCGCTCTACCACTGCACCACTTGCCGATAAAAGCGTAGTTACATATAAATTAGACGTGAATGAACGGAATGCAATTAGAAAACATTTAAAAACTACAGCAAGCCTATTTTAGCTGGCTGCGGGCATGAGATAACACCATAGGCCAATAACAGTCTGGGATTGAAAAGTGTGCAATTATACTATTTTGCTGTGGGGAATGTTGCACGTAGTGCATTACCACCACCTACTGTCTACATGGTGCATTACCACCACCGAAAAATCTTGGTGAGGTGTGTAGGCACTTGGTTATAGCTAATATAGGCATCCGCAATGGCATTCCCCTAGAATGTTTTTATTCACATCATACTGTAGTGCACACTGCCATCTAGTGGAAAACGTACCAAAGTGTGTCAGACCTTCAGGGTCGAGGCAGGGTAGTGAAAAAAATCTAATGTAATAATACCCAGTAATATACGACGGCGTATTAGGGCCATTAAAAAAAAAAAAAAAAAAAAAAAAAAAAAATCGGAGGTGGAAG
>JAODUH010036649.1:1684-19383 GCA_027564835.1 Typhlichthys subterraneus
CATTGAAGGGGGCGGAGCTTCTGAGGGAGCACCCTATGACATTGAAGGGGGCGGAGCATCTGAGGGAGCACCCTATGGCATTGAAGGGAGAGTCGTTTTGTGTTTTAAACGAGTTCAAATATCAACAAGCTTTCTCCAGAATTACTGACTATACCTTCAATTATATAAAGCGACTTTATGTCTTTCTTTCTTTCTTTCTTTCTTACCTTCCTCTCTTCTCCACCAGGGGTCAGGTTTGGGTCGTATCAGGCCTAATGTAGTCCTGATGGGCTTCAAGAACAACTGGCACATGGACACACTTCAGTCGGCACATGACTACATTGGAATGCTACAGTAAGAATTACCTTGTGTGCAATTACCCAGAGTGCCCGCAGCAGACATGTCCTCCCTTCCCTTAAGATTTCCACATTTTAAAACCAGGGAAATCTTTGTGTGTTCATTTCTTATGGGTTATGCGCGTGTGTGTGTGTGTGTGTGTGTGTGTGTGTGTGTGTGCGTGTGCTTGCGTGTGTGCGTGCGTGCGTGCGCGTGTGCGTGTGCGTTTCAGTGATGCGTTTGATCTCCAGTATGGCGTCTGCCTGCTACGGACAAAGGATGGACTAGATGTCTCTCGTCTCTCTCAGGTTTATGGTGAGACCCTCCTCTCACGTGTGTCCCGGTGTGCATCAACAAAACTCCCGCTGTGTGCAGACTGAGCCTATATCAGACATGGATTTATGACATACACAAGTCAGAAGAACACACAGTTGAATTAAAACAAATTGTGATGATTGTCTTGTGTTTATATTTACGATCATTAATAATTAAATTATGAGTAACCAGCTCATTTTTGATGATAACGATGTGTAACATGCCATTATTTATATCTTAGATATCGACAATAATATCACTCTGTTGATGTTATTGGTTAATATAGATGAATGGGCCATCATAAAACATTATAAATCTCTTGTTGAAAAACAGAAACAATAAGCTACAGGTGTCTTCAACCTGCTGTCATTAGTGATCTGTTAACACATTGGTATGTTTATCATCAGTTCAGCTATCAATGAGGTGGAGCGATGCATCACTATGAATTAGAAACACATTTGAATACAGTCTGAAAATAATGTAACTCGTCATTTCAATCACATTTCCAGAAAACCCAACTTTTGATGTAGGACGTGAGAGCATAACCTCTATATCAACCTCTGCCACTGGTCAAACCCCTTGTATGTGCAAGCAAACACACACACACACACACACACACAATGAAACACACACACAATCTCCAGTATTAAAGCACCATTTACAATCTATAAAAAATGTCACCTAGAATAATCATGAATAATGAATTGATTATCAGATTTATTAGGTCATTGTCTGTTACATGTTCACAGCTGAGCTTGTCACCGTGGCAACAGAGCCTCAGCCCATCACAGAGTTTCAGGGTAAACAGGGAAAGAAGACCATTGATGTTTACTGGCTCTCTGATGATGGAGGTCTGTCTGTCACTCATTCACATATCTTCCTAATTACACACATTATTGTATGTAAAGAACTCAATCACTGGCTGCTTGTGTGTGTGTGTGTGTGTGTGTGTGTGTGTGTGTGCGTGCACACCAGGTCTGACACTGCTGCTGCCCTACCTGCTGACCAGGAGGAAGCGCTGGGGAAGGTGTAAGGTCCGAGTGTTTGTGGGAGGAGACGTCAGCCAATCAGAGCAGCAGAGACAGGAGTGAGCACCTCCCCAGTCTGTCTGTCTGTCTCTATACTGGGTACTATTGCTACTATTTGGGCACAGCCCATGTGTTAGTTTGATCTCCCCATCTGTGAGTGACTTTCCCTCTCTAAAGGCAGTGAAAGAGTGTGTAAGGTTTTACTGAAGGTGAACATTCTGTGATGTACTTAGTAATGGTCCTATTGTCCTACCAGGGTGTTGGAGCTCATCAGTAAGTTTCGTCTTGGTTTCCACGATGTCATCATTGTTCCTGAAATCTACGGGAAACCCAAGCCTGAGCAGTAAGCTTCTACTTCCACATCCACAAAGCATAACAATGGGGCGAGGAGAAGATTTAACACCACCAACACTGTAGAACAAATGCATATTTTGTGTGTACCTTGTGCTGCTCTCCAGTGTTGAATGCTTTGAGAAGCTGGTGGGCCCCTTCAGACTGACAAAGAACCTGAAAGAGGATGGCTGTGATCCTGGGACACAGAGCGATCAGGATCAGTCACTACTTATCACTGACCAAGAAATGGAGCGGAACTGGGCCAAGGTCAGCGCAAATGCATAGAAATGCGCACGCACACACACACACACACACAGGCGTGCACGCAAACGTGTTCAACAACATGTCTAGTAAGTCTGCTCAAACCTTTAAAATCTTGATGTGTATTTTATGTCAATCAGTCCCTGCGTCAGATCCGTTTGAATGAGGTTCTGCAGGACTACTCCAGAGATGCGGCCCTGATTGTTATGTGAGTGTGACAATTCCAAAATGCAGAAAGTAACAATCGTAATGATGACACTGGCCTTCTATAGCATTACACATATCTCTCTATGCTTTAAATAGATGTGTATCTGTTATAGAACCACCGTCAACAAGTGATATTTCCTGCACAACCCTCTGTTATTTTGTATGATTTTCGGAATTTGCTATATCTGCCTCTTTATTTTTGTGTTGAGCTGTCAATAAAAATATTGTTCTGCCTTGTGTATCCTAACAGAACCATGCCTGTCGGAAGGAGAGGCGTGTGTCCTACTACCCTCTATCTGGCTTGGCTGGACTTCCTGTCACATGACCTAAGACCTCCAGTCTTATTGGTCAGAGGAAACCAGGAAAATGTTCTGACATTCTACTGCCAGTGACATGTGTCACTAAGATCTATTTACTGTAAAATGTCACATGGGTTTGGTATTTCCATGTGTAGTGTAAACATTATACCTAAAGTAGTGTTTTGGCCTCCAATTGCCTTAAAATACCTAATTTAAGAAGAACAACTTTAGGGCAGTATTCTATAGTGTTTTGTTTGCCTAAGTGGTTGAAGGACAAATTCACACACACACACACACACACACGCACACGCACACGCACTCTCACACACACACACACACGCACACACACACACACACACACACACACACACACAATCTCTTTCTCTCTCTCTCTCTCTCTCTCTCTCTCTCTCTCTCTCTCTAATGGAGTCCTGCTTACAATATTTGCCTATCAGCCAGCAGATATTGCACAGTACACACTTTTTATATAGAAATAGTATAAAGAACTTCAGATCAAGTACTCACTTTGAGACAACAAATCATCATGCTAATATACCCATATCAGAAATTCATGTATTTTAGGTACAATGTTAGTATATGTTTGATGTTTCCCTTTGTTTCTGCCGTAATATATTTTAATAAAAAAACACCTCCCGAATCCCCACTGTAGGTAAACCTTTTACACACACACGCACGCACACACACAATGACAAATCTACTATTCTGAATTTTGT
Source organism: Typhlichthys subterraneus (assembly GCA_027564835.1). Classification (NCBI taxonomy): domain Eukaryota; kingdom Metazoa; phylum Chordata; class Actinopteri; order Percopsiformes; family Amblyopsidae; genus Typhlichthys; species Typhlichthys subterraneus. The sequence continues at coordinate 5,177 of JAODUH010036649.1, forward strand.
AACTGTTAATTGTATCAAACATATTCAGTATTGTCTTTGCTTTCATTAATTGTGTCTGATCTTAATAAAAATGTGACTATTTAATATGCCGCTATTATGTCCCAGGTTGATGAAGACAAAATATACATTGTCAGTATGTTTAGGCTATTATCATAATTCCTATGATAACTCAATCACCATCGGTGTATGCATAAGGCAAGGCATCAGCACATCCTGTTCTGATGTAATCATAGAACTTTGGGTGCGTTCAGTGGACTGAACGTTCTGAACGTTCAATTAACCTTTTCACTGAACGACCCATTTCCTCTAAGCTAAAACGTTCATAACATTCTTGAACTACTTTCGTAGCCGTTTTATTCATTTAATGGGCGTGGCGAGCGTTGCTGCTAAAATCGAATAGGTTGACACAGCCATTAGGAACACATAACCTCAAATTGGATTTGGAACAGTGGCTATGCACCGACAGAAGTAGTCCTAGAGCCATGCTGGTTCTACCATCATCTAGTGCATCTGTACTGCTGAAACACAACAATCTAACGCAGTTAAACACAAACAATGGCTTTGTTGTTGTTAGCCATGTGAGCCTCCCTGTTTTGTAACCTGCTGTTCAGCGCACTGCCGTTCGCGTTCATTGAACTTGTAGCAAACGTCCCACCATCCTGGACGCAGGGTATATGTAACCTTAGGTTATGTAACCAGCACGGGTGTGTTGCAGCAGAGGCTATGTTCAGATTCGTATAACGCGAATGTACGTTCAACTAAGTAAAACGGCCCGTTAGCAAACAGGGAGGAATTGGTCTGTGGGTTGGACAACGTTCACCTGGCTGGTATACAACAATCCTTTGTGTTTCGAGATTTGTTAACTCATAGATTCTTGCCATACATGCAGGAGATAGGACAGTCAGTATTTCTACTTTGTCCCAATGGTTATTAGCAAACAAAAATGGTTTCACATACAATAGGCTATATAAGACACTAGAATTATTCACATAGGCTACCCATCACAAACACAATACATGTTGGTAATTTTAGGCTATAAAACACTACAAACAAAATATGGCTATGTAATGTTTATCTTTAAATTACATTACGAAACACTTGCCGTCGCCACACCTACAAAACGCATTAAATGTATGTAAAATTATATCAATAAAGAACATGGTAAACGTTTTCTAGAAAAAGTTCATTGAACGTAACAAACGTTTGGTCTACTAAATGCACACAGACTGTTGATCCATATGCGCATGCGCCATGCAGAACGTCCCTCCCGAGCCTCCACGTCGTAGAAAGAAGTGATTCCAGCCAATCAGGAGAAGCCACCGTGTGTTTGGAAACAACATTCCTCTGGGTAAAGTCGGTGTCAGAGACTGTTGTTCACAATCTCCTCCTTTCGCTTACCCCTGTGTCGCACATTTGGTTTCTTAGTTTGCAAGTACTTTAACGACAACTGCATGTATGTTCTAATTACTATAGTGGCGTGTAAATTATTCTGAGAGGTCAACGTCAAACATATAAAACATGGATCCGGGTGGACAAAAGGCGATCACGCTGGTGGTAAAAACACCAAATAAGAACTACGGCGATCAAATCGTCGATGGGGTCGATATTAATTGGACTATCAAGGATCTAAAAGTTCATTTAAATGATGTTTACCCTACCAACCCGGTGAGTTTTAATGATAGAACTATCTAGCGAGTGTTTATGTAGGCTGCGGCTACCGTAACCTACTTTATGTAGCCTAACCCAAGTTAAACTACAGTAAAAGGAGTGTCAAGCCAATGCAGATGTCTGGTGACAGCTTCTAGACATGCTTCTCTACTCGTACTCAGATCCTGTTTTCTTTCAAACGAAATTATACAGAATTATAGAAGACAACATTCACTACCTGTTGATACTTGTTATACTTGATAACTGTATACACATTTTGTATACAATTTCAAAGTATTTCATTATTTGCTCATTTACCCCCTGGGGTATATTTGCCCCTGGTTAGAAATCAGCGGTATAAAGTGCCATTCCATTTATTTAGATTGTGTGCCCTGAAGTTCTTGTGTGATATTCGTGTTATGATCAATTTCCTTTGACACTCAACCTTGATGATCTTTTTTCAGGCGGTGAGTGACCAACGATTGATATATTCTGGTAAACTGCTGCCTGACCATCTGCACATTAGGGACATATTCAGACAAGTATGTATACTACACACCCACACACTCTAATCTTGCATGTCCTTAAGGAACCTTTTTCTGATCCTGTAGCTGTGTGAGCCAAATTGGATATTCGGGTCTACAATACGCACAATTGGATTCCCATTCAAACGTAGTCTACCAGATGAACCTGTTTGGTGTGATTTTTCATGGGTTTCCTTTACACGTTTGTCCGCAACTCCCCACAGAGGTTCATGTTACTGGAGTGAGGGCAGCAGTACTTTTCAATCTGGGCAAGAAACTTAATAGACTTGGCACGATATAAGCACATCATCTGTTGTCTTGATGCAAGAGTTCACCTGAAACACACACACACAAAGTGTTACCGGTTGTGTCCGGTTAGGTATTTTTCCAGCCCCTTCTAAGTAATAGAATAGAATATCTTTATTGTCATTGTTCTCAATACAACGAAATTAAGTGCAATCCATGATCAGTGCCAGAGAGGATAATAAAATATTATATATCTCAATAGCATAAATAAATATATATATATATATATATATATATATATATATCAATAGCATAAATAAATATGTTTAAAACACATAAACAACACATTCCCTTATATAAATTAACTAACTAGTTTAGTAATAGCCCAATATGCAAACGCATTGTTATCAAGTAGATTTTTAACCAGAATCAACTGTTGTGTTTGGCTTGGGGGCGGGAGGAGCAGGTCACGTTTTCTATTCTCCTTTTACTACCCTTGGAAATGAAGGAATCTTTCCAATTACATTTTGTCCGGTTACTTCTTATTTGTGTCATGAATGCAGTCTAAACATACATGTATATTCTCTAAGGATGATGGTTCTGTGTGTTGGTATACTGTATGTCTGAAAGCTCTGTGTGTGTGTGTGTTGCTGTATCTCTGTCCTCTAATGCTGAAAGCTCTGTGTGTGTGTGTGCGTGTGTGTGTGTGTGTGTGTGTGTGTGTGTGTGTGTGTGTGTGTGTGTGGGGAGGGGGGGTTGCTATATGTTTGTCCTCTAAAACTGAAAGGTGTGTGTGTGTCCTCTAATGCTGAAAGCTGTGTGTGTTCAGCCACGTCGTCGTTTTTAATCAGCTATTTATCCCTGCTGTCCTAGACGGACTGCGTTCCCACGCTGCACCTAGTGTGCACCTTCAGGACCCCAGCTGCCTGCCCGCTGGGAGCTAAACCAAAGGTAACATCACCTGGTTTGGTTTACATTAGTGTCATCAGTGTTACATCAGTGTGTGTGTGTGTTTACATCACTGTCTGCCTGCTGGGAGCTAAACCAGAGGTAAGTTTACATGTGTGCGCGTATGCGTGTGTGTGTGTGCTGATGTACACGTGTTTGCGTCACTGTCAGACAAGATCTATTGTTTTACATAGATCTGTAAAAAATAAAAAATACTTTTTTTTAATTTTTACTAACTTTAGAGTCTAGACACTCTCTAATGAGAAGACAACATGAATGCAATCACTTGCCAGGAATACATTCAATTACAGTATGTGACATAAATACAACATTATATAACAACACTGCACATGCATGAGTGTTTTTCAGGCATGCAACAATAGCCTACCAAATGCTAAACCACCCAGTCAATAATATTACTGGTAACTCAGAACTGTTGTTGTTGTACTTTGAAGTTACAAGGCTGTGTTTGTTCTCTGTTGAGGGAGCTTATTTTCATGGTTTATGTGCAGGTTTGAAGTATTTGCATGCAGTCTGGTTAGTCTCACTTCTCTAATATGGCAACAAACGACACTCGAACAAGCCAATCGGAATGTGACGCGCAAGCTCATTATTTTGCATTTCAGTACTGAGTTTAAGGCTGTGAATGTTAGGAAGAGGGTTGCTCTTCCTGGAGTTGTTTACATTGAAAATAGTTGTTAGCTGCTATATTAATGTTTAAAAGATAATTTGTATAAAAACAAGACAAAGCCAACAGGTTTGTCGAGGAAATGTGTTCTAATTATAGTAGAGCACATTTTACTATGAGCTGTTTTCTCAGAACTTTGCATCTCTCAGACCATATCGGTGAAAAATGTACAGCTCTTGACTCAAAGTATCACGTCGCCTTTTTCAGATAAACCAGCTTCTCACTTCCTCATATAACTGGCCACGCTACCAGGCCCATTAAACAAGTGAGACTAGCGAGACTGAGTTGGGCCCCACCTATAGCCTATCACTCTCAATAACCTTCTTTCTTGTATAGTTGTTTTGTGTGTGTGTGTGCGTGCACGCTGGGTACTGACGTTATCTTTTGTGTTACGATAACTATTTTTTGTTAGATAAAATTGCGATAAACGAGATTATTGTCAGAATCATGTGAGCAATGTTGTTCCGCAATTGTCATGTGACAACAGTTGTTCATTGTGATTGGTTAAACCAATTTCATTGCTTGGCTAAATATTAAACCTTGAAGCAAAAAAAAACAAAACAAATGCCAAATTTTCGTATTTATTCTTCCAAACGTAGTTGGCTGGAATTATGCAGTGTATTTCTTTAAACCTCAAGGAACACTTCTTTCCCCTGTCGCTCTGTGTCTGTGTGTGTTTTTATTGTCAGCAACATGTATGTAAATACCAGAGGCAATATTATTGACGATTGAGGTCATGTCCACATAATTCACGATTATTCGATAACGTAATAATCGTAACAGGCCTAACTGTATTGATTGGTTGGTATTGTCTAATTGTAAAGATTGTGATGAATATGATAATCAATACTTATAATGAATCCCCCCACCAATTAACTGTCAGTTCTTTACTTTGCACTTAATGACTCAAATATTCAGACCACCGTACCTGGTACCTGAACAAACTACTTGACACCACCTGTATCCTGTCTGTCTGTCCTCCTCAGGTGATGGAGAAGGAGCAGCCTTCTCCGCCAGGCACGTCTGCCCATGCGAACACCGTGTCCAGCTCCAGCCCCAGCCCCAGCTCCAGTCCCAGTCCCAGCCCCACGCCAGCCTCTGCTCCATCCAGTCCCAGCACGGCTCCCATGCTCTCAGCAGCCCCGTCACCAGAGCTGAGGCGACGGCATGCGGGCCCCGTTCCCACCCAATCCCCCGATTCAGGAGCGTCTGCCTCGTGGCCTGGCACGGCGATGTAAGTCAAAATGATTGTGTACAAAAAAGTCACTGCTGTTTGTAAGTGATTAAGAATAACAGTAATAACAATTCAAACCATAACAAGTCAAAATTGCAGAATACTTTGTGTAGAATTACCGGACAATATTTCAATATGCATATATCGCTATATACATTTTTAATTACATTAAATTCGATTTTTAAACTTATTTCCAGTATTTCGATAAGATACGTTGCGCAGGTAAACTATAAAGGAAATGTGAAGTTCTAGGTGTGGCTGCTGTTGTTGTCTAGAATAGGGACCTTTTACAGTGCATTTGAGCTGAGAGTGTTGTTTCATGTTAACGTTTAAGAGTTGCATGTTAAGAGTTTACCATCTCCATTATCTCTCTCCGCTGTGTTTATGTTCTAGGCCTGGTGCAGCACAGATGGCCCAGCCATCTTTCCCCACCTACTCTCTCTATAGCCCACAACATCTGCTGTGGCTCCAGCACGCCTATGCCAGGCAGTACTACATGCAATAGTGAGTGTTCGGTCACACACCCAGCTTACTCGTTTCATTTGCATTGGAAATTTGATGGATGAGGACGTACTGTGTTATCAATGAGCGAACGTGGTTCTAAACTCCCGATACACTAACTCCATCTAGGCCCATGATAGTGTTGTTGCATTATTCCGCTAAAGTTGAGCTAACTGAACATATTTTGGCCTTTCCTTGGCCTGTGTTTGAAAGCGAACGTGTGCTTGTTTGGTCACCATTAGCCAGGCAGCGTTGGCGGCAGCTAGCACCGCCTCACCAGGGACGGCCGCCGCAATCGTCGGCCCCTACCCACCGGTCCCGGTCCATCAGGCGCCTGTGCCGGCCGCCCTGCATAACCCGAACCCCATCGACAACCTGCCGGCCGATCAGATCCCAGCGCAGGACGCTGCGTTCATCAACGCTGGCGCAGCCAATCAGAACATGCGAATGAACGCGCAGGGCGGGGCTGTGATGGAGGACGAGGAGGAGATGGACCGCGATTGGCTGGACTGGATGTATTCTGCCGCACGATTGGGTGTTTTACTTATGATCGTGTATTTCAACTCCAGCCTGAGTCGATTTATCATGGTGATGAGCACACTGCTCTTAATGTACATGTAAGTATCGTCTAAACTATGGCCTTTCTGTCATGCTAACCTTTTTTACTGATGCCAGGTTACTGTAAACTCCACATTTAAGTCCATTATTTCTCTCAATACAAATAATACAACACTAACTAACATGCATTATCAACAAACAAAAACACAGAACGGTGATAGGCATTTGCTAATATCCCCAGTTTTAAAAGCAAATGTTTTAAAAGCAAACGTTGCTTTAAGAAATATAGAAAATTGCACCAGAAGGGTCTTATTTGGGATCGGTCAGCCACGTGGGGGCTGTTGAGGACATGTTCTTCTCTTTCCTTCCTCTCTAACAGTGTTGCTATTGCATAAAACAATGGTGACTAAAGATGGCACACATTCCACTCTTTGTCCACTCCATGTTTGTCTGTTTCTTGTGCTCGTGTATTCAAGGGAATACGTGCAGGCGAGCTGGATGTGAATTGTGTTTGATTCTGTCGGTGCTACCGGGTTTAGTGTCTATGCTTGATTATGTGGGCATACAGTACAGTATATGGTCATGTGTGAGACCAGGAAACCAGAGGGATAACGTTAAATATACGGTATTTCCGGAAGGAATGTGTGAGTGGATGTGGAGCTGTAAATATTGCTTGAGTGTATATCGGCGTGACCATACACCAGCTGAAACTCGTCACTCACTCACTGTTTGTTTTGTTTTGTTTAGACACACGGCTGGATGGTTTCCCTTTAGAAGGAGAGTGCAAGTCCAAAGGAACCAGCAGAATCCCAACAGAAACCCAGACCCCATTCCTGTAAGAAATGTTCCTAGGATTCTATTGGTTACATTTTATCTGAATTAACATCAATTGATCACAGATGGGCCCTTCTATACTGTAAGGGAAATTTAGCCTTAGAAATAGAATGAATAGAATTAGAAGTCGCACCTAAAATGAGTCTGCAATGCACCCAATATTCACGTCAAAGGAGTCAAATGGGGACATATTTCACATGTTGGCCAAACTCAGTCATATATATATGTCCCCTGGAAACATTTTTTAGCATTTAGTTTCCTCTAACAGGATTACTTAGTTATTTGCTGTAAACAACTGCGAAAAGAAATGTACTAAAGATTTGTTTTTTTGTTTTTTTGCTAAAAACTGCATAAATTAACATTTTATTATGTTTTATAGGCCTTAACATTAACAGTAAGTTAAATGTCTCAAATACTTTGTGATAGCATTCTAACTGTAGCTAAGAGGGTGCTGATATCAGAGACAAACCACTTTGCTGATATCAAACACAAAACACAGAAATGTCATAAAATCAAAGTAGTGAAAAATGGCCAAAAGACCCTTATGGTTCAGAGGGTTAATGGACACTGTGGTTTTTCAGGCGGAAGAGGCTGTTGACCGAGAGGCAGAGCAACCGCCCAATGCAGAGGCGGAGCCTGACACACCAGAACCAATGACTGCAGTCCTGGTGCCTGCGTATAGGGTGTCAGTTGTGTGGACGGCTTGGGTGTTCTTCAAAGCATTCTTCTGCTCCCTAATCCCTGAAGTACCGCAGGTTATGGCCAACTGATCTGAGGTCAGACTCTGAAGTAAATGGTTGGTTCATTATGCATAACGCTTGCTTTGCGTCATTAGGAGCTTTAGGCGCTTTGTAAACGATTTCGCTCGCCACTGTCTGGTCACGCCCTCTCCGCCTGGCTAGAGGATGGTATCTTGCTTGTGGACGCTGAGGTTCTGCTCTGCTTGTCTTCTTGTTCATCAGTGGACAAAAGGCCAACGTTCACATCAACAAAAGAAGGCAATGGCATGTCCTCATCTCAGTCGTGATACTGTTGACGGTAGATAAGGGAAATAACACCTGTAACTCATGGAACTGATAAATAAACCAACAGAGGTTTGGAATTGGCACCAGCCAATCAACCGTTTAATGCCAGTACAATGTGGAAGTGTGTTCTTTCTGTTGGCTAAACTACTAACATTCAACAATAAAATGGCTACTTTATTTAAATTTAGAGCTTAATAGTATTCAATCGTGAAAATGCTGATGGAGGTAGATAGATATGCCTTGGAAGGAAGAGCAGGTTTCCCTGCTCTCGACCTTGCCCATTAGATTAGCTTTCCTTTGGAAGGTTAAACTATACCTCTCATCTCTCTGTGCCTCTGGACAATAAATTACATGTAGTCCCTAATTCTGTACTGTAAATATGTTGGTTAGAATGACATGAAAAGTTAGCCTTATATTGTCTTCCTGTTGGATTAAGGGAAGTGTGAATGTTTTTGACTTTTGGTAAACTTTTCTCCAAATGAAATTGATATCAGAGTATATGGAGAAATATGTGTAAATGTTTTATTAATTTAGTCAGATGTTTGCCACATACAACTTTAAAGTGTGACACAAAATCATTTTTCATTTCTGTGAACTTTTTCAAATTACTTTATAACATGTTTTCTGATTATGGTGAATTTTTGATTTGGAATATTTGCCGTGTGACTACGACCAAATACATTTTGAGTTCTTTCTGCCAAACTGATTTTTTGTTTAGGTTAAAAGATATTAGCAAAACAATGAAAGTATATTAATTTACAATATTATTGACTGTACACAAAGCACTTTAACACATGTGTTTTATTAAGATGGTAAATCCCTGCACTTCATGTGGAAATTCTAAACATTGCAACAAGCTTGAAATGTTTTCCCTTTGTTCTGAGGTGGTGGGACCAAATCATTTACGATCTCAGTTAAGTTTTCGATATTACTGTTTTGGTAACAGTTATGTATAGTAAGAGCTGTTTGTATAAAGTATTTGATATAATTTGCTATATATATACTACCACAGCTAGGTCAGTAGCTTTCAGACAGACATTAATTGTCCATAATTATAATATCTAAACATAATCTATGTTGACCAGCTTTACAACAGCCATTCCTCTTTCACTTGAGCTATAGAGGCCTATTGGCTTTATAAGCCAAACAGGCTATTGCCGACAATTGTTTTGCTATTCTAAGCAACATCAGTGCTGTACTACCACAGCTCTTGTGTCTTGGAAGTGTTGCTCAATGTGTTGCATGGCATGGCAGTAGATTTCTGTCTCTTTTCTCCTGAGGTATGTTACGTTTCCTTTGGGAATGACAATATACACAAAGTCTAATAAAACGTTTGAGAGGGTTATTTTGTTTATACTTTTTGTCCTGTTGAAATGTATCTTTGCTGGATGTTCCAGTGTGTGTGAGACATGCAATAAATGTTCTTGAGTTTGATTGGTCTCTTGTATTTGTGTGGGTGGCTGGAACTGCATGTACTGTACCACTTCAAACAAGGAAAGTACATGCAGAGTTTTTTTGGTTTTCCCTGTGTTGACACAATGTTTCTGTAGGTCATGTGACTACACTGCACAACAGTGACTCCTAGTGTCCACCTTAAATAACTACAACCACATTAGTATAACTGCTCATAAATGCTCACTTTTAAGTAATTGCCTTTGTCAATATCTAATATTTTTAAAGTAAAGTACATTTAAAAACACAATGCAGACCAAAGTGCTATAGAAAAAAAAGAGTTACTGTACAATGTAATGCAATTAACAGCAAATCAATACAGTGCATTACATGATATTTCAAACATGGAACAACCTGGATAATGTATCTTATTGCCCCTAAAATAAGACGATGACTAAAAAATAGAGATATGTTTTTAGACAAGACTTAAATGTCTTTGTAGGGGTTGTTGCTTGGGAGAGCAACAGGTCCCCACAGAAGCATTAGAACGCATACAGCAAAATCCGCATATTATTTTCAATATAAACTAATCCCAAATCGCTCTTATAATACATATAATCTCTATTGTAGCACTCTCACCTGTTACCTACTGTAATCCCACATTACATTTCCTACTGTAAATTAGATGACGTGGTTTGGTGTGCAGCTGCACATCTCAATCGTAGATTGGAGTAGTAGTAGAAATATGTGTTTGCTGTAGATTGTTTCGCTCTCTAGAAGTATGTATTCACTGTCCTGCAGTAATAGCCCTCATTCATCTATATATTGCAGGGTTGAATCACACACCTTTCCTTTTCTTTCTCAGATAACTCAGATTTCTTGCATAACTTCTTTCTCAGTTAACATACCTCCACCATGATGTGCCAAATGTTCTCTTCCATGATGTGCCTTTGCATCTAAAACAAATAAATACCCACACAAATATTGTATTTCCTTATCTCTTTCTCTCTCTGTCTCTGTCTCTCTCTCACTAAGTCATTCATTAACATAAAGACTCTTGTGTTGGTAAACTAGACCATTCTTTTAAATGAATCCAACCCCAATTGTTTCTTTTCCCTAGAGCTATCTGTCTTTCATCAGACCCCTCTACCTCCAGTCCAAACTAAACCCTGACAGCGTTGCTGCTTTCAGGAGAACAGATCCATTCCACCAGATCAGGTTCTAAAGGAACTACTATTGGGGAAACCAACGTTTTTTTAAAGACATCTGTGCCAGTAATGTGATAGTGTAAAAGGTCTTTGTTCTCGTTAAGTTGGACCTCTTGCTAGATAGAGTACATGCTCATATCTGTGGACTAGCTCCTGCGTGTTACTATCTAGCCACTTGTGAACACTACATTATTTTTTGTAATACTGTAAATTATCTTCCTGGACAAAAGGGGGCTTGTGTTCATCTGATTGCCAGAGAGACTGCTGTACACGGTATGTATGAAGGAATACTGTGGATTCATACTTTGCACATGCAGTACGCTTTGTGTACTATTTGCAGTGTTGTGTACCTTTTTCTCTATATTTTTTATTATTATTATTATTATTATTATTATTTAGTATGTAGCATTTTGCAGATTTTCTCTCACCTAGTTTTTCACTAGTTTATCAACTTGGAGAAAAAGTGAACAATATAAGCTTTTGGTTTTTAATGTCTGCACACAGTGTAACACTAAACATTTTACCGGGTTGCCAACTGTTCACTGCTGTGTACCCGTATCAGCTATCTTTTGGAAGAAGGTAAATGTCCCAATGTACCATGACAGTTTACTTTCTATGGTCTCACTTGATGATTGGCATTACGATATTTAATTTGGAATTCTGTGCCTTTTTACAGTACATTGTAAAATGTTCATACTAACTGATAAGATATTCTGTATGAGGGGGACAAAAAATTAACAGTGAAGTTTATTGTGAAAATCATTCTTTGCTTGCATAATATATAGTAGGTCTACTATGGCTACTGCCAGTTTAGTTGGAGAGAGCCAGCAGCATTCCTTGAATTATAGTCTATAGTCTAGAATGGATTTTTGGTCATCACGGAGCTCACACGACATAACACAGTCAGAGTCCACTGGTTAAAGACAGAGCCATGGAAAGAACAGAGGTACGCCATCTTTGTTCATTCCATTTGACTGTTTTTTTCACAGCAATGGCAAATCCTGGACCCTCAAAATAGTTTCCGGAAGTTAGCTAAATATAAATACTAAATGTAGCCTATACATTTTATTTTAAATGTAAATTGGTGCATTCATAGACTACTACAAATGAAGTAAGTTATCTATTATAAATATATATAAATATTCAAACTGCCCACCAAGTACTTCCGGGAACTATTGTGCCATAGGTCTAGCCTCTCCATGAACCATATGACCGTTGACAAATTCGAACTTCCGCTGGCGTAACTGTTATTTCCATGGTTCTGGGTGTTGGCATAACTCTGTTATTTCCATGGCTCTGGTTAAAGGCAGGGTTTTAGATTCTGAGAAAAGTGTTCTTTGAACTCAAGTGATGTTTGCACTCAATCAAAGAACTCAATCAAAACAATAACATCCCTCCCTTCAGTGCCACAGGGGGCTCCCTCAGAAGCTCCGCCCCGCACATTGGACATGTGCATTGCCAAGGCTAGAATAGCGTTGTTTAGCGGTGCGGTCCGCACCACTAGTTTAGAAACACCAGATAATTATTTCATCACGCACACAGAACAGGCAGCTAGATAGCTAGACTGTAAGGAGATATTAGTTAAATTTGACAAAAGAGCGTATCTGCTTAAATTCGCTGACCACACCTTTAACTTTCTACTCAAATTTAGGCATGGTCCCTATACTTGTGCTGATGCTGTGCCTGTCTCGGTTTGGCACGTCCCATGGATGCCTGCCCGACCCGGCTTCGGCCTACCGATACACCGGCACTGTATGTAGGCTCACCTACCCTGCAGCAGTTGTCTGTAAGTTTCATTTAATAATATCTCCAGTTTCCGATGTCTTTTGTGATATTTTTGTATTTAATATGTTGTCTTTAATCTTTTTAAATATTTAACATTTATTTAATTAGGAAGTACTTATTCAGAAGACAAATCTCCTTTTCAAGGGAGTCCTGGCCAAGACAGGCAGCAACACAAATAACAGTTACAGACAAAAAATACAAAAAGATGCACAATTGCAAGATTACAACATAAGACACTGACTACAATTCTATCATTTTAGATGTAAAAGCATTTAGCATAATAAATTTGATATTTTCATCAAGCCTTTCTGTAAGATATTGCATGTCGACGGTGCTGAATACAATACACAAATGCAATTTTCCTCATTTTTGTGCAGGCATTTGGTGCATACAGCATAAAATTTGTCTGAGAATGCAAGGAATATTGTCCAGTATTTTTCTGCATGATATAAACAGATAAGTAGTGTGGGAGCAGACCAAAAATGGTCTTATATAAAGGTGTGCCAATGGCCAATATTGGGCAAGTTACTCAAGAATTATAATAAGTTACTATTTACTTATTAGTCCTTATACAATTACTTTACTTATTACTGGGTATTAATGTGATGCATTACTATATTACTTTAACAATCACTACCCTGCCTCGCCCCTTCTGAAAAATGACAACCTGCGTAGCCAGCTCATTTCAGAATTGAATCCTCTTTATTGGAACAATAATGAACCTTAGGAGTCAACAATCAGCCAAAGTGGAAACATTGCAGCGTCTCAAACCAGATGATTGACAGGTTGGTTCAGTTAGCCTACCCTAAGTTTGCTAGGACCAGCAAGATAATAAAGCACGTCTTCATAAGATGGAAGTCTGGCGAAGGTGGGGGGGGGGGGATAAATATTGTTGTTGTAATGCAGAAATGCAGTATTACTTGGATTAGTAATTGTAATATTACTACCTTATTGGAAATAGTAATTTGTTACTACTAGTTACTGAAAAAAGTAATATTACAGTAACTAGTTACTAAATTACTGCCCAACACTGCCAATGTGGGTGGTTGGCCAGCAGGCCATCCTACCTGAGACTATAGCTAACAGTGGTGAGTCAGAGCTTTACTGTTGGACTTTAATAAGACAGCTGTGTACATCAATTATACACATCTGGAAAAATATGTGTTATGTTTGTGTTGTGTGTGTGTGTGTGTGTGTGCGTGCGTGCGTATGTATTTTTGTTTAGTGAATGAAAAGACCACCAAAGTCATAGAAGCAGCCTTCCAGCATGCTAAGTACCCCAGTATGAAGGGAGAGAAGTCATTGCTTTTCATAGGCAACGTCAAATATGGCCTGGACAAGTGAGTCTCACACACACACACGCACGCACGCACGCACGCATACACATACATGTGCACTCACACACACACACACACACACACACACGTAACTAACATCCTATAACATACATTATATACTGTACAGTACACCAACCTCTGTATGTAATATACTGTATAAAACCCTTACTAACATCCTATAGCATACATTATGTACAGTACACTATAACAACCTCTGTATGTAATATACTGTATAAAACCCTTAATAACATCCTATAGCTTACATTATGTACAGTACATT
>JAODUH010036660.1:0-21431 GCA_027564835.1 Typhlichthys subterraneus
AATCGTTGGGGTGTGTATATATATATATATATATATATACACACACAAACGATTAAACTCTTCAACAGACATTAAAAATAGGTTTCTGATTAAATGTTCTATACAAAGATGCCACACTATTCCTTTGCAGTGGTGAAAACCATTAACCAAATACAAAAACCCTCAGTGTAGTTTGGCTTTGTAACGCGCTGTGTATTGGCCACAAGCTAATAAAGCTGTCACTAGTTGTTCTCATCCCTGTGCTCCATGTAAGCTATTGGTTGTACCTTAGCTGGACCTATTGACCTCCCGTGCTTGAAAAAGCAGCTCTGGACGGCTTTACCGGGGCTCGTGCCCTGGCTTAGAGAAAAAACCCGGAAACATAAGAAACGTCCGCCTTTTTCCCAACCTTCACTCCAAGAATTAGCGTCTGAGTTTGGAGCACTCTGCTCAGTGGTCCGGGATTTATGGACTATAACGGATTGAGGAGGTGGAAAGCAGCCATTTCAGACAGGAATAAAAAACACTTTTCAAATGGTTATTGTATTGCAACCAAGAAAAATACAAGATGGTTTTACAGAGCCACAGACCAGACTGCATAAATACATCTGCTCTGTACACATCATTTAAATAATATCTGCAGTTCTGGCATTTGCTGTTTTGGTTACATAAATTATTTTTGCAATTTATTTTTCATTTGAGTTTGAGGTGTTTGACTATCGTAGCTGTTTCATCTTGACGTTCTCTCTGCTGATTAGAATTGCATTACCAGGACTGTGAACACTGGACTAGCGTTTTGACGCCATTAAGAACTCCCCAAGATAAATATCTGTAGGAAGAACAGTACCCACGCAGCAGCCCACCCAAGCAGGGAAACAAAAACTTGGACCAGATTCTACTTTGTTTTGAGAGACACATGAAGAATGACTATCTTGCAATGAACTGTAGACAGCGAAGAAGAGAGCCAGACAGAGAGAAAGAGAGACAGGCGACGAGGGAGAAAAATGGAAGGAGAATGTAAGAGTGCAACATTCCCAAGCTGGCCTGGTTAATTGCAGAGGATTGGAAGCAGATGCTGGGAAGCAGTGACGTGATCAGTGTAGACCTTGAGGTCTTTCTGGTTGGAGGGGAAAAGGGGGATCAGGAAAGAATAGAAGGACAGCGATAGATAGGGACGATGTCAAAGAGAGAGATAAGGGAAACACATGGAGCAAGGGTCTAAGACGATGACTTTTCTAAACCTTTTAGCTGAAATACCCAACCCAAGTGGTTTGCAAGGATTTATGTTATGTAGTAGTGCAACATGTAGGGGAAAAAATGTAACATGCAATAATATTTTTAAAAGTCTAAACATGAATTTCATCTGCCCTGAATATCACCCCGACCCCTTGGATGGTCCCGAACCAAACTTAGAACACAACTTGCCTAAGATTTTAGACAGATAAGATAAGAACTGATACTAGTAACTGGAGCTGTAATGACTGTAAACCTATAAATAGTGAGCTATTGTCCAAGCAGTTGCTAGACAGTTACACCCAATCTGTCTAATCAAATTAAGCCTTTTCTGCCATGCTAATCACAACTAATTAATGGAAAATGTCTCCTACTTAATGACAAAGCAGCAAATTAAGCTGTAACTGTAGCTATCTCAGGATCAGTTATCTGTCAATGCAGTAATGCCCCCTTCCATTGTCTGGCCAATTACTGTGGTGAGACGTGAAACAATACAGCGAGTTTACCAATCAATTGACATACCAGAGGAAACACAATGGACTGTTGGATAGAGAGTCAAAATGAAGCAGTCAGCTCAATAACACATATACAATAAATTAAAACCAAAAATATGTCATGCGGTGGTCAATAAATATTATAGTAATATTATATTACTTTCTGCAAATGCATTTCATGAGGCAGAAAATGTGATGTTACTGTTACAGAATATTTTGTCTGAGCTATGTTCTGCCACTGTTAAAATGAGAGCCAAAGAAATTTTGGGTTTCGACGGAATTGGCCACAAGACTACATTATACTGTATCCAACAACCAATGCTGGCAGTGGTTATTCTTTCAATTGGTCTCTCTCTCTCTCTCTCTCTCTCCCTCTCACACACACAAGCACACACGCACACACACACACACACACACACACCAGAACCTGTCTCATGACAGGCCTGAAGCCTGACCTTTATCCATTAAAAGGTTTTTGGTTCAGTTTCTGAGGGAAGCCACCTCATGCGCTGGGGTTGTGTGATTTGTGATTGGTGGGTGGATCAGAGTGCTCCAAGTGGATTTGATGGGGCCTCGGGGCCCTCCTTCTTATAATTACACTCTGTCCCTCGGGACAAACCCTAAAGTGACAGCCATGCAGCTCCCATTTTTACCAGGTCAGACCACGCGATTGAGCACATCCTGTACCCTGCCAATGGCCCTTTCCTTTTAAAGAGCGATTCCCCAGGACCCTGGGACACAGGGACTAGCTCCACATTACACCTGTTCCCCAGCTTACTTTGAGGCTGAGACCAATGGTGTCAGGCCAGATACATTCTTGAGCACAGCCAGTGTGTTCTTAAGACCACTACCACTCCCTTTGTCATGATTTGAACAAGCAGCTTGTCCCAGTTATACAGTACTGTATGTTTTACAAGCCAAATGTTTGCTGCTCTGGTGATTGACTCAACCCTGAAATATTCAGTGAAAACTTAAATGCTCAAACAGATGTTTTTTGACTCCTTGAATCTTTACACTGTTTATTAATAGTGTTAGTGTGATAATTTAGTCAAGTGGGTTTATATACAGTATATATATATATATCCCCATATAGAGGAACATTTAATATATAATATTCCTTACCCAATTTTTATAATTTTAGGACAAAATAACACACTAAATATTTGTTATTGCGGTTTCAGTAATGTAAAGTTCAAAGTGCATTAGGTTACTATAATCCAAATTGAAAATGTTATAAAATACATTTTTAATTGTGTAAATATATTGCTGTTTTAATTTAAATGAAAGTTATCTTTCTACTTTGCTTTCTCTTTCCCTTCCATATACTGTATGTGTCCTTCGTTGCTATTCAAACTACAGTAAGATGGGCTATGAGCCTCATGCGGCTTCTATTTACATTGGAGGGAGCAATTTTAATTTCAATTCATGTACAATTACATCATCGGGGCATTTAACACCATTTCTACTGAAAAAGAATGTGGCCTTTTTGAGGGCACAGTACTCACAGGCTCATAGAGTTTCATTCATCTTCACGACATTCAGTCACATTCCTGTGCCTCTATGTTGACTTTAGCTTCAGTTATGGCACTAAGCACCTATTTGTGACTTCTAACAATACTGCTTCAACAGTTTCCATACAACAGTATACATACGCGCGCACACTCACACACACACGCACACACATGCACATGCATGCATGCACACGCACACGCACACACACACACACACAGTTTGTATAGCAGTTGTATCTACAAATAAGCTCTGTAACATGAAACCAATATATTTGTTAGATAGATCAACTGACATGTGCAGTGGGCTAATGCTATATCATAAGTCAGGTTGACTGTTCCAAAAACTTTTAGCACTTTAAATACTGTAAACCTTTCAAAAGAAAAAAAATACATACACTTACAGCTGCTGGACATGCAACACAAAACTGAAGACACTTCTATAAAAATTAAAATATGTGTAACAAGGATCAAAAGAACGAATTGAATGCTGGGTCCATCTGGTTGACAATTTAGAGCAAGGACATAAGCAAAGTGTTTATAATAACCAGTGCAACATATTGCTTTGCTTTCCACTTTAAAATAATGTTGCCCCCCCCCCCACACACACACACACACACACATCACAACCACCTTTTTATCTCTAATCAAGATCAGCTGTGAAAATCAAATGGAGAAAATGTGTAATTCCTACAAATTGCCTTCGCTTTTATCTTCTAAAGAGTTGCAGTGTGGGCATTGATACTTCTGATACACATTCATGAATCATTTACAAACAGCGTTGAGGCTCTGAATATCCATGGGTGCAGAAGCAGCCTCATGTCAGCCCTTGCCAGTGCCTGTGAGACAATGGCATCTTTAGCATCGTTTGTCTCCTGCTCTCTCCCGTGTGTTGACAACATAGACTTAACAACCTCAGAAGCTAATGCCATCCCACTTCCATCAATGTATGTCTGTGAAGCCTCTGGGTCATTGAAATGTAACAATCGTAAGGTAACACCTAGGATATTAAAGGTTATTAAAGAACTTGATTATGTTTCTGCACCCCTGGAACCCCTTTACAACACAATTTAGCATGACGATGAGAGGAATATTTAGCTGAAATTCACACAAAAAAAAAAAAATGTGTGCAACACTTGTTTTCATGGCACAGTTTTCATATATCCTACAGGTTATGGACATGCATTCACTGTGCAAAAACCACATACAGTACATACCACATTGTAGATTGCAATAGATTTATTCCCAGTATTTTGACAGTAGTAACAATAGCTTATAGGAATCACATAACCTTTAGTTCTCTGATGCTGTCAGTGTAACTAGTTAGCTGTTCTAATTAGCATTCCTTTCCAGAAATAACCAGACAAAAAACTTCACACAACAATTGTCATGAACCACACCACCCACAGAATCGAGAGAGAGCCGTTCATTTGCTAATCCGTTACATGTCTGGGTGGGTGAAGCTTTCTGTGTTGAGTCAAATTCAGCCAATATTGAATGGTCCCTTAAAAAATTGGTAGGGACATGTCCCTACGATCCCTACTCAAATTATTTTATTCAAGCTCTAACTTAAACACAAATGAGCTCACAGCTCTAATCCTTGGTAAACATTTGATGGATAAGTGAATATTTGTCTCACTCCTGGTAGTTTTAAACATACTTTTTGTGAAGCCAAAATGTATTTATTGATAAAAGCATATCATTCTGATACAATCATATTTCACACCTGAGGACTTGAATCCCTTTAGGTAACTGTTTTAAAGTGAAACTTAACTCTAGTGTTGAGCTTGACTCCACCCACTGCACAATTTAGAAAAATGCTATAGGCAAGAAATTGATGGGTCGGGCAGTAGCTGGGGATGGGCTGAGAGGGGGACCACCATTAACATAACCTTTTATGACGTACCAAATGTTCCATTCGTACGCATGTAAGTCTGCAAGGGCCTTTGATGGTTTTAAACAGCGTGTTCATTGGCCATTTTCAACCCAAAAGTGGGTTTTTATCACTATTAATTAACACCAGCATTTCTGTGTCTATCGTCACAGTTGTCCTATTATTTAGTTAGCATTTAGAAAATCACAATTTAGGATGCAGTTACTCTATAACTATTTGTCAGCTGCTTTTCACAACATTCAGTATATTCCTTCCTCCTTAACCCAGCTCCTTTGGGCATACCAGCAACATCTGTTTGTGCTCATCACAACGGCTTCCCACATGACGTGGCGATGTGCAGTACCCGCCACCTAGAGCACGTCTCTGCCTCCCAACTGCACTCAGTGAGCCGCTAATCTGGGTGCCCCTGCACACCCTGTGGTTCAAGCTCACATTGTAGCTAACTCTCAAAACCATGAGCCCTTGAACAAATCCACCATCTTTGTCCCATCTGTCTCTCATCTGGCACAAAACGTGGGCCCCCTGCTGTGTGTTCACATGCATCCCTGACACAGGCCTAGCCTTATTTCACTCATATCGGAGGAAAAAAAAAAGATTTTGAATTGGTGGGGGAGAGAGAATGAAAACACACAGTAGTAGGTCAGAGGTCATGTAGGAGTGATGAATGAGCAAATAAATATGTGTCCGGGATCGGGAAGCGACATTCCGTTCCACATTCCGGCCTTTGCGGATAGGCTACTGCCGGCTCCGGGGCTCCCAATGCCCAGATGACCAGGTACGCTGGAGCAGCGGGAATATGTGACAAGCTGCTGTAACTCCACACCCTATGTTCCACAATGGCTAAAAAGCTATGACCGTTGCCATGTTACTATGTGTGTGTGTGTGTGTGTGTGTGTTTTAAAGCCTGTCCAATACAAGCAGCCACTCAGATTAGCTCAGTGCCCCTAGTCTTCTCATGTGTCCTGCAGGATGCTTCTACATATTGAGCATGCGCTTAGATCTTAGCGCACACAGTTTTTAATGGTTAATTATCTTTATGTGTGTCTTATTTCAGACATGTACTAACTTTTCATTATATTTTTGTTTTATGAATGCACTGATTCATTGTGCTATAAAGAATATGACCCGGTCTGTTATTGTAGTCTGGCGCCCCCTTTTGAGAAATTGATATGTACTGTAAGTTATAAAAGAAGAGTAACTTGGAAACAAATATCACTTAGCCTAGTTATTAGAATGTAGAATACCACAGCATAAAACAATCAAAATATACTAGGATTCATTGCTTAGTATTTGGTTTGGATATATTTCCCAGTGAGGAGCTACCTGCCATGGCTTCATTAAAACCAGTTGGTGCTGCAATGAGACCTAAACAAACAAAACTATAATCTAACACAAAACTAACACTGCAAAAGTCTACTGACTTCATTATTTAAAATATGGGAAAGTAATAGCACAAATATGGGAAAACAAATGAGTTTCACCAAAGACAATTAACGTACAATATGGCTCTGTTGTATTCATTTTAGAGAAAGACTAAATAGCTTCATTCTGCCCACCTGGTGTCCAGTAAATTCCACCCTGGCATCCTGTCATTTGGTAAAGGACTGCCAGAGTCCACTTTTGTGCTAATTTAGTTGAAGAGGGCCCTGAGAGAGTTGGGCACATGAACATGCCAAGAGATTATCAGTTCATCGGAAGGGCTTTTCGGACTCACAGTGAGGTGGGAAGAAAACATGGCATCTATCCAAGAAGTGGAAACAGTGCATAAGATAGATGATATCTCTGATTATGAACAATATATAACTTTGCTGTGAGACGTATATTATTAAGAATCTGGTAAATTATTAATAAATATCATCGTCAATATAAATTATTTTAGTGACATTTCAGAGAAATTAAGTGCATATGGTGCAATTGACGTCAACATCAACACATTATTCATTATTTTAAACCCAAAAGTCCACTTCAGTAGAATTAATTAATATAGTGAAAGCAAAGTGAAGAAAACACAGGAGTGTAATAGATTCAGCCACCTGTCAGCAAGATTCGAAGCGGCAGAAACTATGAATTCTTTCTAACAAGGAGGTAAAAGTCAAGTTCAAATAAACTTTGGAATGCCCTGAATCGTTAACTCATTGGAGGTGAAATCAAGAAGAATATCTATAACATAGGCCCCTGTGTTGAAGCAGGCCTTGCAACATTTTCACATTTCCAGCCAAGGTCACCCCGTAGAGAAATGTATATTTATATACTTATAAAATGCAGTCCATCACACTATATTTTCTCAAAGAAAATTAAGACGTTTATATATTTCTATAAAATATTACCGGTATAATGACTTCATTGAAAAAAGTCTGTATTTGTTTTAGAAAGTATAAGTTTAAAGGTAATTTTTTAATGTCCCCAATCTCTAAAAGTACTAATTTCTCTAGCAAAGGCTTGAGTCAACCGCAAAAAATCTAATAAAAATAATAATAATAAAATTAATAATTTGTAAAGCTTTCTCTGCATAAGGTATATGCCAAATTAAATACTTATAATAAGTCATGATAATCAATTTAACACACTTTCTGGAGTAATAGCACAAATAATTTTTTTCAGAATAGGTGTCATATTATTGTGAACATCTCATTAGAATGAAATTCTGGAATGGTTTAATCATTTCATCAAATATTTCACACAATGTCGAAGTCAGACCACACAAAACCTTGGAAATGAAGATGCTGTCTAAGATTATTGATAGAAATCTTTATTTAAACATGATGTATAGGCAAACTGCCTAGTCAAACATTTTCACATCAGCAGATTCTTAAGATACTGTGAGAGGCAAAAATAAAACGTTGCCTCCGCTTACGAAATCTGTGTCCATGAGCAACCTGGAAGGACATAAGAGAATATGCATAAACATCAACTTTTGAATAAATGAGACATTTTAAATGTGTAAAGATCTTTTTTACTCAAGACAGCAGAAATGGTGCGCTAAATAGTTTCCCTGGGATTCATAAAGCCTTGGCCTGAAACATGATTTTGTTCAAAGCCTCCTCCACTTATTCTCTTCAAAAATATAATCCAAAATACTTAAATATGCTATCAATTTGTTGTGGGTACGTTCCAATATGCTTTTGGCAAGGGGTTTGTGGGTGGCAGATTGACAAGTATGAACAGAGAGAGAGAAAAAAATACGGAAAAGAAGCAGAGGTATTTTGGTCTTGGACGGCCGACCATGAGTTAGGAAGCAGCTACAAGAAGCCATCTCATCCTGATGTAATGAACTGGGCCTTTTTTTCGCTTGAGGAGCTTTTGTTGCCAATTTGGTAATACCTTTGGGAGGCAGTTTTTTTCCCTCTTCTATTTTCCTGTCTTCATCTTGAAGTGAAATCACATGGGATGCAATTAATTAATTAGAATCAGTGCATAAAGTCTGAGATGGATAGGTGGAGGGGCTGGTTGGTGGGCATGCATGTTTTTTTTGGGGAGTTGTGGTCGATGTGTTCCGGGTGATTGGGATTAATAACAGGGCAATTTGAAATGGGAATCAGTGTGCTTAATGGACAAAAAGGAGGGGATATGAGGGGGAATATGGCTGGGGTGGAGGGGGTGTAGCAGGTCATAGAGGGACCCCCCATACCCGCGGCCATCATAACAAAAAGGGCTTTGTGAGGGAAGCGTTGTGGGGGTGTATTACAGTGCACACTTTATTCTGGCTGCAGTACAGATGCCAACTGTTGCAGGCTACGGTAATCATTCAAGATGAGCTGGGGTAAATGTCTTCAATTCAGATGAGTAAAAATGCTATGTCTAGCCCTCATATGGTCCACTGCATGGGGAATCCACAATTTCCATTGTGGAAATTTGGATGTATGTGATTTTGACTGTGAATAGCCATCCCAGACCGATCACTCGGCTTGTACGTAAACGTTTCCTTCAAAACCTAGGCCTACCAAACCAACTGAGCAACTTTATAACAGCACTGCTCTAAAGTAACCTGCTTGACAGTTTGACATTCACTTTTACCCCAGAAGAGGACCTCGTGCACAGTGAAGGCGGTCAGGAAGTAAGGATAGCTAGACAAACCATGTGCTCTGTTTAACAACCTCCCAGTCATTATGCTCCGAAATCCTGCAATTACAACTCTTAGCTGTGCAATCAGAGCTGTGGTCTTTGGCTTGATGGTACAGTGATGTAATAGGCTCAAGTCAAGATCAGGTTTCGAGGATGGCACTGATGTGCATAGAGGGGGAGAATCAACGTAACATAAGAGGGAATCATTAATTGACGTCTGTGATGTTCTTGTTTTCAGGCAGCACACTGTAAGTATTGTACAGTACATAATTAATCTACAAATAAAGCTGTGCTATTACTGCCCTTGTCTCCACTGGTGCGTGTAGATAGCCATGTGTGTCCTGTCTGCCAGGTGTTCAGGCAGGATATTACACATTATTAATACTGCTAGAAAAAAGAAGAAAAGAAAACAGAGGGAAGAAAAAAAAATGCACAGACATGATTTACCGCTCCTCTATGATAGCACTGACACACGGACACATTGACAATGTACAGTTACACTGAATAGAAAATGAAATAGCAAATGAATAGAAACGTAGTGTGCTGATGACTTCCTTCCACCTGGATCTCAAACAGGAAGTCTGCTGCAACAGCCAACTTCCTGACCTAGAACCACTAATACTGGATCATACATAAGCCTGTAAGCGTTGCCAAGGTATAGCTTTACCCAATTAAAATGAGTGACAGGATGGATGGACCACTCTACCTCTGTCCAAAGTACACACAGATTCTGATTTAGATAACCGAGCATTAGCACATGCATTAGCTAGCCAGATGTATACTCAGTGCAGCAGTCAGGGTCATAGTACTGATTAAAGCACGTTTGAGATGGAAGCGGGTTCTACAGGATTTGTCATATGTTTACACTGCAATTCATTTGGCGGGGTTACGTTGTACGTGTTGATGATACATTGCTGTAGGTGCGCTGGAACATCAACCGATGGCCATTACTTCAGAGCTTATATCTCCCTGCGGTGCTCTGCGCGTAACTCCTCTGAGTCACATGTGGCAAATTAATACAAATAGCTTTTATTGTACTCGGAGGGCGTGAAAAATGTGGTCACTGATTTTTAGGTTCTTCGGGCTGCAGTGTCTCTCAGCCTTGCAATAAATCCTATCCAAAAATCCAAACACAATACATCACGGATTTGGACCTCTGCCGCTCCTCATCCTCCCAGCGTATTAAACAGTAGCTGAAAGTGTTGCTGAGAGTGTTGCTTACGGTCCGTAGCACCGCTGCGGTAGCGCTTTCCAGCACAGATAAACTTTAACATGAATACACATGAAGCAGAAATGTGCATTAGTGGCTCACCCATATGTCTGCCGCCATTTCCCACACAGCAAACCATGCTAGCTTAAGTAGGAAAGTGAACTTCAAGGGCTCTCCACCTTTACTCAGTGCTGGTGTGCAGATATACACCAGCCCTGCCTATTGTCGATGGGGTTTCCTCCCCTTCACCGACATTATGAACATTTTAATGTGGTGTGCGTGCGATTGCTTTAAGCTTGTAAAAAGAGATCAAAGTCTATAGGAGGATGTGAACCTTGGCCGCTGTGCAATGTTTCCAGCCGGGTGTAGGAAGCTTAAGACAAGGGTGGTGTCGTGTACACTGTACATTATATTGTCTGAGTCAACTACAAACAGCCCAGTAGAATATCAGGCTTGTACAGTGTCGGTTATTTGCACATAGTACAAACTTGAGCACATGCAATGGTGTGTGTGTTGGTTGTAATCAGTGTTAAATCCACTCTGCACCCTTTGGGTAATTAATGTACACTACCATTTTAGTAATGACAATATACTGTACTGTAAACACAATATATTTAACATACATGTAGTATTATTATTATTATTATTATTATTATTATTATTATTATATCATTGTGGCCCAAATATGTTTTACATGCAATATAAACAGCAGTTGTGGTGGTGCTCTAATACAGATTGTGCTGTGGCTTTTGATTAGATTTAATAAGACATGGAACATGTTACAAAGTACAAGGTGAATACAATATTAAATGACAAAAAGAAACAGAAAATCAAGTCACATAAAATACAATTGCGAGAATCAATGTTGATACAGTTATAAGTGTTTCATTTTCTGGATATGTTTGCAGGGATATAAATCATACCACAGCAGGAGGACGGTTATTGTTTTCTCCCAACAGCAAAAGCTTTTATTTGGTGCAGTTCTATAGCTAGAGACACAATTGTGAGCAGATTCAGTTCTACTACACTCTGCAAGACCATGATTAACCTTCTCTGACTCCCTGTCTATGTGTCTCTACTTAGCTTGCAGCTTCGTCTCCTTCTCCTCTTACCACTATTTTGTTCCTCTCTCTCTCTCTCTCTCTCTCTCTCTCTCTCTCTCTCTCTCACACATACAGGGATTTTGCTCTTCAAATCTCAGCTGTCAGCCCTCGCCACAAACAAGCTGTTTGGATGTACGCACACCCAGAGAAGCAGGAGCCCAAATGGGTACCCCTTCACACTATACCACAACACACTCCTAATTAGCTTGCCAACTTCCAGCTTCACTTGTGAGACAGTGCAGCCTGCCTACAGATCCAGGTGTCCAGCAGTGCACGTTATTGTCAAAGCTGTTACAGGTTAATTATAACTGCTCTCTTATCTTTGCTTTATTTCCCCCTAAGAGGTCTTCTTCTTTGCCCTTCTTAGTACAGCACAGTACAATACAGCACAATCAGCGTGCATACAACGTACTGTATAACATCTATATAACATATATCATATATTAAAAGTATTCACAAGATCACAGTGAATTCACAGACTATTATCTAAAATGAATTGCTTAATGGTGAATTGTCAAATGTTCTACAAAGGCCATGTGCACGATTTAGCCCATCTGTGTAAAACAAGTTTGCTATATAGCCTGTGAACCCACTGCACAGAAGGTTCATTCAATCTATTATACTCTATTTGTGGCATTGCTAGCAGCCATTTCTTTTCTTATCTTTGACAGGTACTCTGCAGATGAATGTCGCCTACTCTACTGGGAGATCCTGCAAACCATACAGAACTTCAAGAGTTTTTGATGATGCCATAAACTATTTATTATGCTTCTTGAAGTACTGTCTTTGGATCTAGCAGTGAGGCCTTATGAAGAATGTATGCATGCAAAATGCAAAACACATTTCATGACTGCAGCGGGTGTGAGCTGGTCACTGGCGAACATAGGAGCAAATAATGGATGTGAGAATGCAGTGTGTAACAGTGATTAGCAAACATTTGACAGGCAGTAAAATGTTCATTTCTCATCCAAGCTAATACGGCAAAGAGTCCGTTAATTATCTGTGTATGCATTCGGGCCACATGGGAGGACAGCAATTGAGATGAAAGGTTTTTTAAAAGCGCAGTTTAGAATATGCCGTAAAGGAGCTATTAACTGATTTGTTCACTATAATACAGTTTTACAGACTCCCTAGGAAAACGCCCTCCAAGAATTCACACCGCAAATAGGTACAGACATTGGCTTCTCCCTAGGGTGAATATATTACCCATGAGGCCCATGCTCTACTGTACATATTGGAGCATTGACAAATAGACTGTCTTAGGGGCGCGCACAACCCAGAGGAATATGAGCAGCACACGCACACGCACAAACTCAGCAGTGAATTGTCTTTATATTTATGTTTTTTAGGTTCCAGCAGAAATGTTTTCATCATTCTGTGACCAGCTTAAGTGACAGGGACTAAAATAATCAAGTCCTTGCACAGCCGAATGGCACAAAATCACATTGTGCAACATTGCCATTGCCACAACACATTTGATGTAAATTATGCGAGGTCAGCAAAATCAAAGATATTTTTCATTCACTGTTCCGTGGCCTCTCAACGTGTTTGATTTAGCTGGGCACGTTTCGTTGTGAAACCCAACCATCTACTTTACAAGACGAGAACTCTTGATCTTTTTCCCCATTTCTCACATTTCTGGGATACAAGAGATGTCTGTTGTTTGCCAAGTAAACTGTAATGGAACGCCAAGAGTTATAGGTCCCGCTTCACAACAACCCAACAAGGCATCTCTTTATATGTTTAATAGGCAGTAGAAGAAGTTATGGGTGTATGGAATTAGGGAGGTATTGGGGGCAAGCTAAAACTGGCAGGTTTGGCCATGAGAAAGGCCAGATGACCTGTGTGGGTGTGTGTGTATGCGTGTGCATGCGTGTGTGTGCTTGTGTGTGGGCGTTTTACGACAATATAAAAAGCAGTAGGGGTGGATGTCTGTGTATGACCGCAAGCTAGCTGCTCTGGTGTGTGCATGTGTTTGTGCATGCATGCATGCATACATGCTATTGGTGTGCCCATAATGCTAAGGCCTAAAGGCAGACTTTTATGGACCAACAGGCCTTCAGCTGTCAGCACCAACAACCTGACCACCAACACAGCTGCCTGCCTGGATGTAGGGCACACATACACATACTGTAGGACCGGCACCAAGAGGTGTAGGTTGTGTGTACTGGTGCGTGTTGTGTGTGTGCGTGTGTGTGTGTGTGTGTGTGTACAGAATACATCATATATATGTGGTTTATAGTCTGTCTGTGTAACTGTATGTAACTGTGTGTGTGTGTGTGTGCATGTGTGTACAGAATAAGAGCATGTATGTGTGGTTTAGTCTGTCTATGCAACGTGATCTTAGTATGTGTGTGTGTGTGTGTGTGTGCGTGTGTGTGTGTGTGCATAGGCCTGACGTGATTGTTTATCAATTTGGGTGGTAGTGGTCATGGCGATGTTGAGGTTAAACCCTGTGTGTTTGAAACAGGCTTAACCCCTACGTGTGGTGTGGTGTGCTGTGTGAGGGCCTTTCACATTGCGTTTGCTCCATCACGTTCTCTCCTCAGGGTGAGGCTGCTGGCAGACAGCTGAAACCTAAGAGGGCTTCCTCACGCCTACAAACGCGTTTGGCCAGATCGCTGGTTCTTTTTCTTTTTCGTTTGTCTGTCAAAATGATCCACCCAGACACTGGCTGTGAGTTCCCAGAGTGTCTAGCTATCCAGCTGCTTTTCCTTCTGATGCAGCTGCGTTCCTTGCTCCAACCAAGGCGTGGAATCCAGCTCAGTCGTACTTAGACCTGTTGAATCTCTGTCTGGAGGTCCCCGCAGCTCTCCCACCAGGATTCAGCCCAGAGCCACTCTGTGACCGGTATGGAGCAAACAGAAAGCCACCCGGGCCAAGTTTTCAAACTCCGCCTGGACGTTTTTCTGGCAAACGGGCTGATGGACAGCACTTGTGTCACACCTGCCAAGAGCGTTAGGAGACTTCCAGGCTTTCCTCATATACCTGGGGTCATATATCGCATGTGTGTATGCACTCATCCGTTCAAACATTTGGAAGTTGGTCAGTGGGATATTAGCATTCGTTACTTCAGAGTGTGTCTAGTCGAGCAGGTGTCGCTTTGGGATAGCAAGGGAATACGAACACTCTGACAAGTTCTGAATTATAGAAACTTAGAGCAGACTGTACTGAATACCAAGAGCAGACTGTGCTGAATATACTGGATTGGGTTTCCATTCTCATGAACAATAACGATCTGAGTGCTGCGATATTCACGTTCCAGAGCAGACTCCAATAGACCTGTCTCTCTAAAAGGAGCATCATGCAGGTTGGAAGTAATTTCCCCAGGAACACCATAAAACACACAACTGTTTAAGCGTTGAACATTTTATTTGATGCAATGGCTGCTCTGCAAAATGTCTCTTCTCATTGCCATTGAGGGTTTCACAAGAATACTTTGCTTTGTATAGTAAACAATGTAATAAGAAAACAAAAGCACACCATTACATACACAGTGATTTCCAATAGTTTTAACACACGCACCATTCATTGGAAGCAATACCCCACAAAAAAAACAGCATAATAACAACATATAAATAATAACATTTACAATTTTTGAATTCCCCCCAATGACTCCCAAACATTTTATAGTTAAGATACATATATGTTAAGTAATACTAAAAACACAGAATATTTTTAAAAGAATACAATGTTGTCTTCACTAACACTTAGGACTCCACGAATAGAGACCTACAGTGTGGTGTGCAGGATGATACCATAGCGTGTTCTACCTCTCTGCAGTACCGTAAAGCAAAACATGCTAATCTTTGTTTATTCCCTTGTCTTTTCTCATTTCCTGTCTGGTTTGCCGGACACTGTACTTTTCCATGTGGTGTTGACACAGAGAAATCCTGTTTGCCCACATCCAAACGATGTGTAAAATATTTCCGTGAAGGCTTTTTTTCGTGCTGAGTTGACAGTTTTTGTTTATGTCACAGTTTTTCCCCCTTTCTGTTGGTAATTGCTGATAATTTTCCCTATCTCTCTCTCATGCTCTCTCTCCTCTCCTGCCACTCGCTGTTGTGCTTGATGTGGCTGGAGAATTAGTGGGGGTGTACAGGACTGGTAACATAACAAAGGCCAAAAAGTAAGGTTCTAGAAGAAAGTGAGTGCGAAAAAGAGTTTTCTGATGTGTGCACATATAGTATGAATGTGACGTGCTGTGTCTATCTGTCTGGAGAAATAATGTGAGTTTGTCAAAAGAGCAACCCTTGTCGATGCTAATGTGGGGAATTGTCAAAAGGGCACTGTTTGAACATCACCACTGGAGTAAACATTCTCTGGTGCCTGTCAAGAGAGGCCTGTGAAAGAGCATGCTAAACAGATACATCGGAGTGCACTCCAACTCCTTCACACACGCACAGAACAGCCTCCTCATGTCTATTGTTTTGCTAAGGTCTGCGTTATTGTAATGACATACTGTTTGTTTCCTCTGGCAGCGGTATAGAGACGGTAGATTTTAAGTCCCATGTGTTAACTTCATATAGCCATGTAGCTGTTTCAGTGCAATATGTTTTTTAATGTAATTATATATAAGATATATCACACCTCAATATTATTTATATTTGTAACAACCGTGACTGCGCCCAGGGATGGTGCATCACCATTCCCAGTTGGTCTTAAAGGTGTGATTTTTCCCCAGTGCCCCACAATCACACGTGCAGTGTTTTCATTGTTGTCAGCTGTGTGGATGTGGGGCTATATAAGGTGGGAACTTCCTTTGTTCTTTGTCGGTTGTTGTTTTGCTGTAGCTCTTTCGTTTATGTTTCTGTACGCAACGGTTACGCGCTGTTTGTGTGCAACTGTGTGTGTTTCATCTGTTCTGCACTCGCCCATCATCGCGTTGTGACAATCTTATAGAATCCAGAATCCAGAGCTGAAGATAAAGCATTAAATATGCTGCATAAAATACAGTCATATCGGTATCACAAAATCTGTATTAGTAAAAATGTTGCTATTGTAATTATTTTTGTCTTTATTTCTGGGACAATGTTATTCCATATTTATTCCAATGGAATGTGAAGTTATGAAGATGTAGCATCTAGGCACCTGTGGTGGATATCCTCACTTGCATGATATAACAAGCACCCAGATTTTTGTGTGTCTGCATATGCACGCGTGTGTACTTTTGTGTGTGTGTGTGTGTGTGCATATGCACGTGTGTGTGCGTTTGCGGGGTGTGGTTTAGGTGGGACCACTGTGGATAGTCTGCCTCCCTCGGGTAAGCCCGTAAGTACCCTATGATCCCTCTTTTGTAGCTATTTTAGTGGGCCTATTATGGATTGACCTGTTAATTTTTAAAACTCTATGTCAATGTATAATAAATTGCATATTTTGCATCTGAGTCATTTTTAACCTTCTCTTCAGGCCTCCAGCCTGAAGAGTATAATAATTATAAATAAATATATCTATTTTCTTTGAAACCCACGTCTCTTGCTTCATGTATTAACAAACTTGTGTGCCTTGGACATTTATATTTCTCTGGGTGAAATTCCCAGAGTGGCGTAGTCTTTTCTAACAACCCCTTGGTGATGCCACAAAGAGTACTGGCACTCTCTGAGAAGTCAAACTCATACAGTACATAACTATAACTCCATAGCAGAACACCATTCCAACTGTCCACTAGGCCGTAAAATCACTCAGCCCTTGAATCATCCTCACTGTATTTTCTCTAGCTGGGCTTGACATCATAGTGTAACGACCTTGATTGATATTCCTGTGGAACGGGTGCTGTCTGATAGCTCACATGCATTCTACAGAGGCTTATAGCAGCATAACGTGCATAATTCACCATGCACAATGCCAGTCTTTGGGATGAATAGCCTTAAAAATGTAGTCCACACACATTGTCAATGTTACATCCTTAATACTATTTCCATCTTCATGAATATTCCAGGACTTTTCCCAGGGCTTCTATTTACAGTTGTGAGTTTGTCCTCTTAGGAAGAGACAAATATACACAGCTGGGGTGTGCAGGGTGCCGTTTAAGATGTGAAGAGAATAAAATAGGAAACATTGCTGGCATGTTTCAGGGACTACTGTGTGTCATAGCCTAAGGTCTGGGCTTCTATGCTGGATACGACAAGCAGATATTGTGATGTCGACTGATGTGAACTGATCCGTTTAATTTGTAGGATGGTGCAGCCTTACAGAGGAACAAATTACATCAGAAAGAAAATCAATTCTATATTCATTAGAGAATTTCGTGGGATATTGAGATACATGGAGACAGCAAGGTAGAGCATTACCTATGAGCTCATAATAGTTAAACTATTGTGAATCCAATATACGCAATAAGGAGTAAAGTGAAGGTCGGTGTGAAAAACACAGTAGGCAGGAACTCACTCAGCAAGTCACACACAGCCTGTCTTTGCTCAAGCATCCTCCATGTTTTATTGAAACCACAGGCCCCTGCTCAGTGTGGTCAGTCACAGGTGTGGGGGTAGGGGGACGGCAGGTTGGCACCGGGCCGTGACAACTGTCACCGGGGGATATGAAGGGCTAGGCAGAGCCTGGCAGGCTTAACTGTGGAGTGAGGCAGCCATGCTTCCATATCTCCGCTTTTACATGAAGGACGGACAGGAGCCCAACGCACCGGTGACCGCCTCTCAGTCAGCCCTCCATCTCCCTCCGGTCACACTTGGAGAACCGTGGCCCTCGCACCCAATCCTTCACAGTCCCAGAGGAGCCGGGCTGACAGCTTGTCTACTGGCCCCTGTAGCTGCTCAGAGAACCCAGAACAGGTGCAACGGGCCTTCTGTGTGCACGCTTGTTTCTACCGACTCCCCTTTATAGACTCGCCCCCCCATCCTCTCGGATGAAAGCAGGAATCGTGAGGAAGTGAGACATGGAATGCTTGGTGACATGGAACAATGGCCGTGTTTAGATCGTCGTTAAACTATTGTAATTATATCACTGCGCTGGGTCTACAATTGTAAACATATTTGCATTCTTGGTTCCATTTCAGCCAGTACCATGTTCACATGAGGACAGAATTCTTCCCATAAACATCATGTAAGGCAAACACCAAGCACAATATTGTCATTTTAACCTGCTTCAAAGCCAGAAGAAAAGAAAGCATAATTTCCTTGTGTCGATTAAAGAAATGATAAACACCAGCACTTTGAAGTCCAAATGGTCCTGTTGTTATCATTCCTGCATATGAATGTGTATCCTTTCTGCTACAATATAACAGATCCCCTATGCTAGTATAGAAAGCAGCTATAAAGATGAAAAGGTTGGAGCTACCCACATGTTTCTTGCCCCCGATCTGAAAGTCTTTTGTGTCTCAGATAACCCCTAAACTCCCTGATGGATTTAGACCGAGTAAGTGCCAGTGCCGATTTGCAGTCTCGATTCAAACGTACAATGTCTGGGTTGTATTTCAGACAAGACCAGCGACCAGTTGAGAAGGTTCCCTATCCATGTTATTCTTGGGTTTAAAAACCCTGGAATCAAGATAAGTCACCAAAACTCCAGTATCATTCTTCAACTTAATATTCAATATGGTGTTTTAACAGCATATCTTCAAAGATGAGACTAAAAGAGGGATATGTGCAGATAAAACCCTGCTCATAATACCAGTGTGAAAACTCTAAATTTGCAATGTATTAGTTATATAACTAACACACGGCAGACTAGCACTCATAAGCAAGTAAGCCCAAGTAAAGCACAACCAGGACAACTTGCCAATGCAATGCTCAGGTTCTGATCACACATCCATGGAAAGTTGGCGTACTGAAGGAAATTCTAACAGCTCCATGATTGAGCTAACAGTCGTGTAGCTAACAACATGTGCTGTGCAGTCTCTATGGGAAGGTGCCTTGGTGGCTGGAGGCTCAGTATGGGCTCTGGCTTGCTGTATCTGTGTGTATGTGTGTGTGTGTGTGTGTGTGTGTGTGTGTAGGGGGGCCACACACATAGCTGAACTTGTAAACGCCTGCATCAGCATCAAACGCCTGGCTATCCGCAGACATACTTGATTAGTGAAGGGCAGTCAGCAATGGCAGCCAAACCTAAGACTGCAGGGACAGATGGGTTACTTTACACTAGGTTGGTCTTCAGTACTTGAAACATATATAACTATATGTTTTCAATGTTTTTCACTTTGCATATTGAAGAATATTTGTATTGGTATATATTTAAAGTTTCAATAATCTATTACATTGATTTATTTAAAAACCTTTTTGACATCGTCTAAATTTGTTTCCAATTCCATATTTTTTCACAATTCTTTCCATGCGTCCCACTTGGCAGACATGCTCTTTGAACCACTGTCTAATCCCCTGCTTCAGCCTTGACGGACCACATGCAATGTGCACTGACTCAAAGCCTGAGTGGTCACACAGTATCTTCCCATGGTAAACACTACAGCAAACTATGATAGTTTCTCCTTTCAAAATCAATGAGTTCACCAACATTTCAGATGGATTTCTCCTCGAGGACACACTAAGTGCTTCGGAAATGTGCTCCATATTTTCCATATTTCTTCAGTCATGGCACAGTGTGTGTGTGAGTGAGTGAGTGAGAGAGAGAGAGAGAGAGAGAGAGAGAGAGAGAGAGAGATTGTGGTTGTGTGTAAAAATCAGCATTCATGAGTGACAGAAAATGTGTGTGTGTGTGTGTACGCGTGCGTGCGTGTTTGAGAGCATGTGTGCGTGCCCGTGTGTTACAGAGGAAGTCAGCTGTGGTCACAATCTGGCAAGGATCACAGTTCGCTGCCAATATTGACGATGTGCGTGTACAACACCCGCTCTGCCCTAAAATGTTCTCAGACAGAAGGCAGTTGGATTATAATGATCTTAAAGCCAAACAAAATGGATACATTCACATATAATAACTGTACACGTCTTGATTGTTTGGCTCGCTAAGCCAATATTCAAATTATGTTTTTGAGGAAGTCATGTTTTTATTTAGTTAATGGAAAGTATTTCTTTAATGTTTCTGAATTGTTTCGCAGCAATACCATGTGTCAGTATGTAGTACTGTATATTAAACCTGACTTAAAATATTTAGAAAAAAATAACAGCTTTTTCAAAATAATACTTTAAAACATCTCCATATGTCACTGTTTTTTAATTTTTTTATTTAACACAGGGCCAAATACCATCTGCTAACTTTAAAGCTACACACAGTATATATTGCCTTTGGTAACTGCAGTTACTGTACTGTGAGAATGTTGCTGCCATTTGCCACTCCCATAACCACCACACGCAGAAGCTTCACACAGCCACTCACATGTATCCTCTAAGGTAAACCTAGAAGGTGCCTCGTGGCTTGCTGACCTCAAAACCATTTTCACTTCCTGTATTGGCTGAGGTCGTCTTGTGACCAGTGTAAATCACACTTCCCTGTGCTTCCATTCTCCACCTGCTATCAACAAAGTATCTCCAAACTATTTCAAAGGTAATTGAATCTGACATGAACACGCAGTTAACCATATTGATATGCATTTCGGGGAGTTACAAATATGCGCATGCATTTCTTAATAATGCTTTTTTTTGCACCTTTTATAATTATGCAGATTCTTCCATTGACATTTGCATACTTGAACAGTATTTGCGTTATTCTGTTTTGCACTGTGTTAAATCACACCTTGGGTTCAGATGAAAATGTCAACTCTAACCTTATAGAAATTGTCTTGTGTTTAGAGATACTAATTACAGTTTGCATTCATAATGAATGGAACATTTATTCTGAGTTGTACAATGAAGGTATTGTCCAGAATAAGATCCTTTTTGGTCTTTATAATTACACTATTGTGGTAGATTAGAACCCTTAATGAATGCATTGGCGGGCCGTGAATTTCACACCTAGGCCTTCAATGATTTCCTACTTAGTCCGACTTCAATAGATACCTCTCATAATACCATCATTTATGACACCACGTGACCACGGCTGGAGAAA